>OZ038506.1:93082492-93212492 GCA_964036315.1 Acanthosepion esculentum | reverse complement strand
TGTAAATAATTCTGAAACTTATATTCTAAAAACATTTTACTCACAACAGATATTTTTTCTCTATCGATCATTTTTACTCTCGAAACATTTATTAACGTAAAAATCGTTGAAGATGTGTGTTCGTAAACAGTAATTCGGACTTTGCTATGCACAGGCTTTTTGTGGCTGTCAGATCAAATGGCGGTTTCCATTAAGGTCACAGGTTCGATTCCTGTCAGAGAAGCGCTTATTTTCTACGAAATTTCTTGAACATTCAGTACGGTAAATGTAATTAATACTGTTTAATTAGAAAAAAAAACAGTGCATTTACTTAAATAAATTACATGTATAAAAATAACATATAAACAGAAAATATATTAAAATAATTGTCGGACTGAATCCATTTCATAATATATATATATATATATATATATATATATATATATATATATATATATATATATATATATATATCCAGTTGCCTTGATCTATCCACTTCCCTTCTCCACATCCTTTCATCTTTCATTCCTATCTGCTCTCGCTCCAAATCTTCTGTAACCCCCTTGCCTTGATCGACCCACTGTCTTTCTCTTTCTCCACATCCTCTCCTTTACCACTTCTATCTGCTCTTCCTCCAACCCTTCTATAACCCCTTGCGTGATAGTGGCCTCCAGCCTTGCTTGGGGTGATACGCTTAAAAAAAAAATATATATATATATACCCTAGCCCCATGCTGTAGAGTAATGGCGAGCGGCTTAATCTCGCAGATCATTCACATGTATGAACAATTTTCCAAAAGCAAAGAAAAAGAAACTGTTCAACAACTACAGTCTACACATAAAACAAAAGATAAAAGAAAATAAAAATGTAAAAAGTAAAAATGCCTGTTATTGTTTAAAAATCGATTTAAAGATGAAGTTCATTCGAGTGCAGGGGCTGATCAAGAAATGGTCTTTTTATTTTGATTCGTAACTTTTTCTGACTTTCCATTTCATTCCACTCTTGTTAGTAATCAGATGTATGGTCATCGATTCGGAAAATTCTAGTACTTTCCGTAACGGATTACCACTGTCGATCAGCTCAACGAATAGAGGATGTAAATAGCGCCCATCGACTCCTATTCTGTGCACTTCATTGATGATTTGAACGACGTTAAGCAAACTGATTTCTAACTGTTAAGTACTGTTCGGTACTCAGTGAAGCCGATGGACCACTTGTGACAATTAGCGTAGATTTCGACCTGAAAAGTAGGAAGAAATTCGCCGCGATTACGAGATGAGAAGATTTCAGAGACTCTAAGAACGTTATTTATTATGGCAGCCCATCTATATTAGATAACTTCAGCGAGATAGCTATCACTTAAAGTATAAAATATTTTCTCAGATTAGCTTGGATCAAGGTCATAAGATACCCCCTTCCCCCCGTGACGACTGAATTTACGACAGTTGTTTTGCCAAATTAGCTTACCATAGTCATTAAGCTTAGCCTAGTCTTATCAGCCAATTTGCTCAGCTGGTGCTCCACTAGCGAAACAAAGCTTAGTAAAAACATTTAAACGTAAATTTGTGGTAGAGGTTTTCCTTAGACCGTTTGCCGCCCAATGCTAGAGTGTCCAGTCTAACCCTGTATTTATACCCTAGCTGCGAGAAGAAGATACGTATTTCATTTGTACGAAAGACTAGGCGGCAATTTGAACTCAGCTCATTGATTCTATTTTCCCTATCCATTACATTCCACGCACATCACTGTCGGTATAAATACTTTAAAAACAAACATGTAAGATTTTTGTTAGACATTTTACAAGGACTCGAACGTACGGTCTTGTTGACAGTCAGGAGATTATGCTGTGTCAATCGAACGACTTAAAATTGGACCTCCTTTCCTCAAACTGCGACAGTGTCAGAGCGAAATAAACTTCCATGTCTTTCAAGTGAAAGCGCATGGCGTGCTAAATACAAACGGAATGAGAGTGATCCGATGGGGTGGGGCTGAAAAGTTCTCGGAGCTATCAACCTCCAAGAATGATCAAATATTATTTTTTTTTTTGAAAGGACATTTCTCCACCGCTTCACAGATAGAAAGAGAGAAAGAAACCTAGATAAATATGAAGTGAATGATACAGATAGATAGAAACAGAATGAGATGAATATGAGAATATCAAATAGATAGAAACGGACCTAGATAAATACGAATAGGCTGAGATAGATAGAGATAAACAGATTGAGATGAATACGAAGAGTCTGATATATATATATATATATATGTATATATATATATATATATATATATATATATATATATATATATATATATAGAGAGAGAGAGAGAGAGAGAGAGAGAGAGCGAGAGAGAGTGCGTGGGATAAGGAACGTATTCGGATAGATAGATAGAAAGAAAGAGACCGCGATAAATACGAACAGAGATCGATAGCGAGACAGATTGAGATGAATACGAAGAGACTGAAATAGAAATAAATAGAGATAGATAGAGAGAGATAAGGGTCATATTCATATATATATATACACATAGATATATAGATAGATAGATATGAACAAACTGACATAGATATGAACAGATTGGCTGGCATAGTTATGAATAAGGAAGAGACAGACAAAAATGCGATAGATATGAACACACTGAAATTCTTTCTCTGTGTGTATGTGTGTGTGATAGATAGATAGATAGAGAGAGAATTAGGGATAACGGAAGATAGAGAAAGTAAAAAGAGACAGATACATATGAATTTTTGTACTTCATAATCAGTTTGGAATTAAGTTTGATTGTGTGATTAATAAAGTCTAAAAATCAATTTGTAAAGAAATCTATCGGTAGATAATTGTTTTACAAAGGATGAAAAATTGTAATTTTGAACATTTTGCTTTCAGTATAAACGATTCCTTTTCATAATATATGATCCGTGCTAATCTAACATTTTCCTTCAAAGAATCAATTTCCACATTTTTCTTTAATTTTTAATTAAGAGCTTTTTATAGTCCACTAAAAGATGCTAATTATTTTATAAACCGGGGGCATTGCGTACTGTTTCTGTATTTGTTTTGCTTTCTTTCAATACTGAGTCGCACGACTGTCACATGGATATGGAAATACTATTTCAAATGATAGGAGAGAAGAAAATTGTATCAACTTAGGCATCATCATCATCATCATCTCCACCACCACCACCACCACCACCACCAACAACAACAACAACAACACCACCACCAAATTTCATAGACAAAGAGCTTTACGAAATAACAAAAACCACATCATCATTTGAAGACTTCCGACAGCAGCAACAACAAAAATGAGACGGGAATATAATAACATAATGAAGATGTTAACTTTCTAAAATACCTTAAATTAAAGTCTTGGAGGCAAATTCCCATCACTACTTGAAAGAACGATAACAGTTAGTGGACTTGAAAAGTCTAATAAAAAAATCTGTTTTAAAAGAAATATTTTTATAAATATCAACTGACAGTAATCTTAACCGTTCAGTCAATGAAATGCCGAATGTTTCCTGCATGGAAACGGTCAATCTCATCATCAGCATTACCAACCACGGCCACAGATATAAGCACGAATGCAACTACATAAAATCAATTACTTGAATAATTTGTATTTTGCTAACTTTCTGTTGGATCGAAAGGACCACAGTTCAGATTTTTCTTTGCAAAGAACACACGTTACTATCGAATTCGTTAGTCCTACGCTATACCGCTGAGCCCCACACGCAGGTAATTGTTTATTTATTTATGTTTATTTTTTATTTAATTAAATCTTATTTTATTTTTATTTTTTAGTGTGTATTTCTTTTCCAGGTGAGAATTTGTGCAGTTTCAAAAGATATGTTTTATAGAAAACTATAATTTTTTTCGTTAAGTTCATCTTTGTCGACTACTGAAGCTCGAGGCCGGATGACAAGACTTGCTTTGTTGAGAACGCCCACGCGAAAAGAGGATGACGTCATTCGCCTGCCCACGATTCTCGCGTCTGAGATGTGTGACTTGTAGCGCGTCAGCTT
Organism: Acanthosepion esculentum; assembly: GCA_964036315.1. NCBI lineage: Eukaryota > Metazoa > Mollusca > Cephalopoda > Sepiida > Sepiidae > Acanthosepion > Acanthosepion esculentum. The sequence continues at coordinate 93,208,489 of OZ038506.1, read as the reverse complement.
CTGGGTTGAATAAGATTATTAACACACTTCTCTTTTCTCAGACGCACACTAACATAGCAATAGTATACGCACAACACACACACACACACACATATATATATATATATGTGTGTGTGTGTGTGTGTGTGTGTGTGTGTACGCGTGCGTGTGTTTGTGAGTTTGTGTGTGTATCTAAATGTGAAAAATAATAGGTAATCAATATTCGAATATCAAGATGTATGAATGATTTTATTAAAGTTTATATGCTTATTCACATCATCTATAGAGTTAGAGTTTCCGAGATTTCATTAAAGAACATTTCATTTATCGGGTATATCGTGTGTGAATCTGGGTGCCAAATAAATAAATAAATGAATAAATAAATAAATACAAAATAAAAAAAAATAAAATGACAAATATATATGTCTTTAAGAAGATATACATAATATATACACAAACGATATTATCGTGGACACTTTGTATTTGAAATAGACGCCCCGTTATTTATTAAACAGTGTATATTACATTTATCGGCTTGTGCATTCGGGAAATCTAAATAAAAAAAAATGTGTTCTCCAGCGTTGTTCTTTGCTAAGATTTCTCGAATGCAAAAGCAGGTAGACGTAATACCCACTGTTTAATAAATAAAATTTCAAATACGAAGTGTCGAAAATAATAGCGTTTGAAATAAAAAAAATTGATGGATGAAAAATATATATATTTAAGATATCTGATACGGGTTAAGATCATTTTAAAAGGGTGAAATCGATACAAGATTTACTTACTCTGATATTAAGTAATCTGAAAAATAAACAAAACATTAGAATAAAAAATTAATGCTTGTTTATCGAAAGTATTTGAAATGCCCTGAAAGTGATCATTTTCAAAATGTAAAAAGAATTTCTTTCCAAACTAATACAATAACTCAATCGGAAAAGCGTGACGTTCTTTGAATCATTTCTAACTGAAGGAAACTGAAACTCTATCAAGAAAATCTTTCTTTGTAAAATTTTAACACGGTTGTTTTTATTTTTATTTTTTTTTATATAAAACGGTATCACTTTTAGACAGGCAGGTTGTAATATCCTATAGATTGGAATTCTGAAGTGGCCATTTTACAGGAAAGTAACAATTCCTGACAAAAGACAAATTACACGATTTAAAAAAAAAAAGCAACCCATTTCTAAGCAACTGTACATAAATTAGACTAAATAAAGTAACTCCACTACCGACGTCAATATAGCTTAAGCAAACCCCAAAAAGAAAAGCGTAAAATTAAACCAGAAGTATAACTAAATGCATTATTTTATCTTCAAGAATTATACCACTTCTACTATTTTACTTATATTGTAATGTCTTTAATTTCTATTTATTAGACTCTAGCATCGATCTGCAGGTAGTGCAACGGATATCAGTGTAGAAAGTAGAATGGGCGAGCCAAGTTCAAATGCCAGTTTAGTCTGCTGTATTCATTTCTTGCGCAAATGAAATCCGTTTCTTCTTCCTCTAGCTCGGCGGGTAAGTAGGAGGTTATATCAGGTCAATGTTTCTCAAACTTTTCAAGCAACGGCACACCTAGGAGCAAATGAAAATATCACGGAACACTTAGCCAAATTTTTTTAAAAAAGGTATTTTAAAAACGAATATTAGAACAAAGTATTTATAACAACAATCGAAGAATAGTTAAAAGAATTATTTGCAAAAAGTTTAATGCTTATTCATTTATTCAAATACATAACTACTTCCACACACACACACACACACATATATATATATATATATAAAAGTGAACATAGAAGTCAACACTTAGAGGCGACAGTCTGTTTCATGCTAGTGCAATCGTCAGGCAACTGACGATTGCACTAGCATGAAACAGACTGTCGCCTCTAAGTGTTGACGTCTATGTCCACTTTTATATTTACACACGCTCTATCTCTGATATTGACCACTTTATCCCATAAATATAGCACACTTTAAGACTATATTTCTTCATATATATATATATATATATATATATATATATATATATATGTATGCCGTGACAATATTTCGCGGCACGGCAGTTGAGAATTACTGGACGAGGCTCTCTGGCCTTGGCTAGCAACCAGTTTACGAGAAGGAAAACTTTGAATTCCAAACATTGGACAAGCAGCGGGTAGCTTAACTAGCTTTGCCAAGAATCCTTGGTAATAAAGATAATAAAGAAACAGAATGTATGGGGAGTCATAAACACCTACACCCTGAGTAATTTGAAGAGGCAAAAACCCAAACATAAAAATATAAGTAACTATTTAAGCAAATCTAGTACTGCTCAAAAGTTGCTGATAAAAAATTGTGTAATATGAGAGTTGCAAAAATGAATCGGTATAACCAAGGCTAGAGAAACACCATAAGACAAGAAAACTTTTCCAATTACAGATTAATATGGGAACTAATTATGACCACAAGTGGAATATTCATTGGACTAAACCAACTTTTAATTTTATAGAGGTCTTAGTGAAAATCGAACTCTCTAATAATAACTAACTAGAATGTAAAGACAGAGACAGTCACTGACATAAATTCTGTAAAAGCTTCGGAGAACTAAACACAAAAAAGAACAAGAGGAGGAAGAAATAAACAATAAGCGAATAAAATTGTTGAAAAAGGTTAAACTTGAAAAAGTTTCAGCAAAATAGTTGAACTGGTGACCATCGGTTTATTAAACAGAAGCCAATTCTAAACGGTGTTCCTTCTTCAATGATCCACAAGTTCAACGGAAGAGAATTGCTTGACAAACTCTATAAAAAGAAACGTAGAAATCGTGAGGAGTGAAGCGAAAACAAAACCTGTTCGCATCCAAACTCAGTATGACAGACGATTAAGCATTCTTGTACGCAAGCGCGCACGCGACATGCAATACCCAATATGCACATGCGCAAAAGATCTCGATGCAAATGATGCAATATCCTTTACGTCTTCTTCAGTCACCCACTTGTGCACAACCACTTGAAACAGACAATATATTTTGACCTATTTGCAATGGGCTCCAGGAAGTAGACGAGTAATGAGAAAATGGCTCTGTGGCAATTCATTGAAACAGGAGGTCAAAAGTTCATAGGCTTTGTTTCTACTGGCGAAAATTGATCCTAAACTTTTAAATTTATGCAGAGAAGAAGCAATTGATTTGCATTACTATTAAGATTTGTGGTATTTAAATGTCAAATATCAATATTCGGGAAAACTGGATTTATAAATGCAAATTTCAGTCAAAAATTGTGATTTGAAAAAAAAAATTGCAATAGGATTACTTTCCATTGAGATATGCAAATGCAGATCTTTTACAGTTTGTGATATTTCAAATTTCCATTTCGCTACGCGATAGGTAACACAACTTATAAATGCCACATTTAAATGATTGCATCCACAAAATCAAGGTATCAATGAACCATGTGACACAGTAACCCGAGGCAAAAGATGCCTAACCAAAGTATCAAGAAACAGAAAAGAGGAGTGCCCCTACATGGTAGTGTATGCTGGACAATTTCTCCATTCATGACATCTGACGCAAAAGACATGTGATTCTACAGAAGGATGCTAAGAATACCATGGCTGGGGCATGTGTGCAACAAGGAAATTTTAAAGAAAATACAAAAAAAGAACACTCATAATTTTTTTTAAACAGAAAGAGACAGTTGAAATTTCTAGGACATATAATTTGGAAAGAGGTCTTGGAGATAATGAGAGCGAGAGCGGCAGTGAGAAACATCAAGTAACTTAACTAAAAAGTTCGCATAAATAGATAACAGAACAGAGATTGCGAGGAACAATAAGGTAGACAAAAATTGCTTGTAGCTATAAAAGATAGGAAGTTGTGGAAAGCCATGATCACCTCATACTAAAGGTACACGGCACATAAAAAATATTAGTGTAACAGAACGGCTACAGAATTTGGCTCCGAGATCAATTTGCTGACGTAGTGAGTTTGAACCTCACTCAGTACAAGTTGAGCGTCAAGCAAGTAACAGAAGTTTAAATATCTGGAAAGATTTTAAAAAGACGATGGAAAACGCGACACCGAAATTCGAACACGCATTGGACTAGCAAGTGATGCCTTCCAAAATCTAAGCAACGTGCTGAAAAACAACGATTTCGTAATGAACAAAGAAAAGAGTCCTGGATTTCTATGTGATATCCATACAGTTATATAGTAAGCAATAGTGGACAATGTTACCACAGATGAGGAGAAAACAGGAATGTAGTTCTACAGAAGGATGCTGGGAATTCTATGGGTGGAGAGAGTAAACATCAAGGAAGTCTTAAAGAAAAAGAAAGCTGGGCTTGGAAAACATAACCCTGACAGGAGATATTGATGGCAAGATTGATAGGAGAGAGGCAGTGGGCTATCCACCTGACAAACTTGTGTGAATGGATGGCAGAACTGAGGGTGGGAGCCTTAGCAAAAATGCTAAGGACCATAAAGGATAGGAAGTTTTTTGATCGCCCATGTCCTGAAGGGACGCGGCATATAGAAGACGAAGTTGCGTGTGTTTTTTTTTCCTTCTGGCGCTGAAGTTTAAAAAACGAAGGTTTTAAATGCTGGTTTCTGGAATATCTGCCCAACAGTATCTTCCTAATCCCAATAATACACACTTAGGCGATCATGTATCATTCGATACACAACTGACGAAGCAGATTTTTCCCGCAGTAGGTTGCCATTTCTTTCTGCGGCAGACCAGTTACCATACAAGGCTGTAGAACCTAATCTGTTCTGTAATTTCTGCTTGGGGGGGGGGAGAAGAGGATTCATACCTCTCCCAAGGGTATTAGCATGTAAGTGAATGTAATGGATTGGACTGGAATTCGAACTCGGCTCTCCGATTCCACAATCCGAGCCGCTATCCCACCGTGCCTCTTTGCTATACGAATTTAGTAAATAGTAAAATATATGCCAAGAGAATTAAAAGTTCTGTCTATATTTCTGAGATGAGGTATTATGTACAGTATTTACATTAGTCGGACTATTGTCCTCATCTTTGTCGCCATTTTTGTCACAACGTTTCGGCCGTTGTACGCTCCGGCCTTCTTCAGGTGGTTGGAATTTCGAACTGAACCCTTTATTTCGATCACTGGGGTAGACTGTTCTAGTTCCACAGTGGATAAAGGCGTTGGTTAGATCCAGTGACAGACCCAAAGAGTGTGAGTTCAATACCCGGTCAGTGGAGAACTTTCAGAGGGAAAATTACCAAGAGATAACTGATAACTGACATCCATCAAACATGGCTCGTGGAACTAGAACAGTCTACCCCAGTGATCGAAATAAAGGGTTCGGTTCGAAATTCCAACCACCTGACGAAGGCTGGAGCGTACAACGGCCGAAACGTTGTGACAAAAATGGCGACAAAGATGAGGACAATAGTCCGACTAATGTAAATACTGAATTAAAAGTTATATCGCTTTATACATAGGAACACGTGTGTACATAGTGCATGCTTATCTTTTTTAATTTCACATCAGCCAAGACAATTGCATTTAAATTTTTGAACATCAATGTTGTAAAAGGCCGGAAGAGAGAAGTGCAAGAGAAGAAACAGTTAGCATAGAACTTATAGTTGCATCTTGTCATCTCAACTGTAAAATGATGAAACCTTACCGCCAATTTAATACCGTGCTTGAATTTCTAAAGTCCAGGTACCATCTCTTTGCTTGTACTCCTTTGTGTTGTTTGTCTGTATTTCGTTTCTTCATACTCCTAAAGCTCAATTCTTGGAGCGGTAATTCTGGAAAAGTTATATACTCAGCTTCAGTAAAAAGAAAAATGGGTCAGACGGCGGGAACAAAGGCTGGGTGATGACTGGTGGAAACCGCCTCCATAGGTTGAGACTTCAGCAAAAGGAGCTGATATTATGTTTTGGTGTTATGTTTTGGTGATCTCGTGATCTATGGCGAGTTCCAACAGCTGTTGTTTTGATGACACCTCAGACATACATTAATTTTTTGAAAGCAAACTTAGCGCAATGGTTCAAGAAAAGCCAAACACACTCAGAAAGAAGATGATTTTTAATTCGCGCAATACTCCATCACATAATATCTGAATAAAATGGGTTTCAAATGCACTCGTTTGATGAAGTGACCGGATCGTTTTTCCCAATTGGAGTAACGTATACTGAAAAGGAAAGTTAACATTCGCAGACGGCAATTTGCCAGGAAAGTTGAAAATTGGAATGCGATTCTGGATGCGGTGATCACAAAATTAAGGGGAGAATGATTTCTAAACCTAGCCCGAGAAAATGTAGCATATATTTCATAATAATGTTATCGTTATAACTTAACCGTCATTACAATGAAACTGGATTCAGCTTTTGCTTCAAACCATTTTGTAAACATTGCGCCCATTTTTTAATTCTAACTTTTGATTAAATCATCATGTTTCTTGGTGTTTTATAAGCTGGCTGATAACGTGAACCTTGGAAAATCCAATGAAATTATTAAAACTGTTGCCAAATGCATAGAGACGATAGACACACCTTTGTTTCAGCAGGTCATATTCAGGAAAAAAAGTGTTTTTGTCTATTCAAATTGTATTTAAACATATAATATTTAAAGTAAGCTCACAGTATTTTTACAGAAAGCTTTAGTTATATCAGAAAAAATTACTTTATATAAAAAGTACTCAACAGTAAAATTGCACATAAACCGAAAAATCACAATAATGAAAAAATGATTACATAATAAAACATTCCAAATATATAAACATAGACCGAACGCATTTTATAAAACGAAACAAGCTACCAGTACAAATGAATACATGACGAGCACCGCTGGCACTTTATTACGATAATTCTTTTTACACTAGCGGTAATAATAATAATAATAATAATAATAATGAAATCGATATCTCAAAAAATGTGGCACATGCGAACATCAACAATCCCTGTTGTAGTTGGAGCCCTCGGATTGGTTGGAAAAGATACCAGTAGACTCACAGAAGGGATTCCTGGAAGCCCATGCCTTAAAGAAATTCAAAAAATTGTTCTCACGAGTACAGCCCACACCTTACAAAGGGCTTTATCTATGTAAAATATGTGTGTGTGTTTTTTGAATTGGTCAGTGGAAAATGTCATGATGCCATTTCTAACCTTAGGTCTCTGGGCGGGACCCGGAAAGAAATCAAAGGAAATAAAATAATAATAATAATAATAATAATAATAATAATAATAATAATAATAACATCAACAGTGATGAAGATATCTTATGTGGCGCAATATATGAGTATTTTTGCAGAGGATATCATTGGCAAGGAGAAATTCAAAAGAAAAAAGAAAGGAAGATTTTCTAGGAATGTGATTCCAGAAGAGATAGTATGTGAAGAGCAAAGCAGTATCGTGGATGTGGCTGAGAGGTGGTCATCTGAAGCGTGCAAAAGAAAGCTTCATAATTGCCGCACAAGAACAAATCCTTGCTACCAATGCCACAAAATACTATATACACAAATCATCAATCATTCCAAAATGTAGGCTCAGTGGTGAACCCCTTGAGAATGTGACTCACTTGATCAGTAGTTGCAAAGTTGTTAGCTCAAAAAGAATATAAGAGGCGCCATGATAAGGTATGCCTTTATGTACACTGGTTATGGTGTTGAAAGTATGAATACCAAGTTGCAGAAAATTGGTACGAACATGTGCCTTGCAGAACAAATGAAGAAATTGGAACACCCACAATATTCTGGAAGAGATAGAATGATACATCATTGAAGTTCGCATATTATTGTGACAGATAAAAACATCAAGAACTGTCATATTATTGATGTTGCATACCATATGACACAAACATAGCAAACAAGGTGATTGAGAAACTTATAAACTCCTCTGATTTGCTGGTAAGATTGTTTGGAATGCAGGTAGCGAAAGTCAAGGTGAAGTGAACATCTGACATAAAATTATAGTCTTCGGATTTATTTAACCTATACGGCGTGGCCATCCTAAGAGAACTACCAGTCCTACCAGGATTTATTATTGGTTAACACACCCTTAACAATTTAATATACGCAAATGTGTTCATTGCGGACACAGAAACAAAACTACGTGAATTCATAGACTCCGCAGGAAAGGAAAGCAAGAAGAAAGGACTATTCAATAATGGTAAGAAAACAAAATGCATGTTGTCAAGGACAGCCCAAGAATGGAGTCTTCAAAATCAAATAAGTACATGAATTTCATTATTTGGGAAATCTTATAACAGAAGACGGAAAATTTGACACAGAAATGACGTTTTTTGTTAGACAGTTAATATTATTTGGATTTTATGTGTGATTTTTTAAATATATTTTTTCAGAATAATATATAATAATTATGTGGAATCAGTTATTTAATGACAATAGAAAACCGATATTCTACTTTATGTTCGTTAGAATCTCATATTAATTCTAATTTACACATAAATAACGATATATTTAGTTGTGCCCTTGCTATTATTATGTTTTCACATGCGAATGATATTTTTCTAATTATTATAATAATATGCAGTGATTTTGGAAGCATTAGTTTATTATTTAAGAATAATAGTAAATTTATTCTTAATTGTATATCTAGTAAAACCTTATATAAAAAATAATGTACCCATGCCCTACAAAAATATAGGCATCTGAATTGTTTCCACATGTGATTTTTTAAATATATAAATAAATCAGCAGTTCAAGTCTCAACAAAAGGTTACTGACAAAAAACAAAACGACTTGGCATATTATATATAGTCAGATTATATTTGTTTTTTGTTTTGTTTTTTGCCTTTCAAATAATCTTATCGTTCAGTGAAATCTCTGATTTAGAACGAATACCTCGCAACAACCAATTTAGGGAATCTTCAATTTGCTTATCTTTTATCTCCTTCCAATCCAATTTAGCTTTTTAATTAGTTGTTTTTAGTGTCCATCTTCTGCATGCATGACCTTCCAGTCAGCAGCAACAGCTGCATTTCAGGGCTCATATCGCTGATACAATCCATGCATATCCATAGCAATAAGGCTTATCAGTTTTTCAATCACCAAATTCTGATCAACCAATATTACTGGAATTCTCGAACCCCTAATCTAGATATTAATGTCTAATCAATTATTTAAATATGACATCATTTCGCTTGTATCCTTGCGTTGTCGTATCTTCTTAATGAATCAACGGCCGTTAACATGTTAAATGGCCACTATCATACCGTATAATCATCTTTTAAGAATCCGTCCTTTGCGCTCATCTAACTAGAGAGACAAGTCATACAGAGAAATGAGCAAAATCAATGGCCTGCTCCTCACACATCCTTTCGGGAGCAACTTACCAGCACTTACAAGTTATAAACCGATATTTCTAAGACAGTTATTGCGCGACACTCTCAAGCTTAGCAGAAACTGTCAGGCATTGTGCACATGCGCAGATACATCAATCTATTTATTCTATTAAACTAAGGGTTTACTTGCATGGCCCAGTAAGCAGAACGATAGTGATAACTCACCCAGGTCGTATGTTTTCTGTTGCATACTCTTAAGTAGATAGACGTGCAAACTTAAGAGGTTTACCCTCTTCAATCTGTAACTAAGGATAAAGCTTAACTTAAAATAACTTCTTACCGTATACTCTACTTAACATTGAAGAGAGGTTCTATGTCTTTTAGCGGCTTTATGACAGAATGTAACGAGCAAGATTCTGCCTTATTCCAATCAATGTTTAGGTTGAGTCAATAATAATTTATCAAATTTATTCATCAAAAATTAAAGTTTTGGAAAACGATATATAATCTTTTATAGCTTCATGTCTCGCACATTTCGCCTATGGAACTCCCTTCCCTATTACTGTTTCCCTGACAAATACAATCTCCAACGGTTTAAGTGTAGCGTCAATCGACATCTCCAGTTGCCTTGATCTATCCACTTCCCTTCTCCACTTCCTTTCATCTTTCATTCCTATCTGCTCTCGCTCTAAATCTTCTGTAACCCCCCTGCCTTGATCGACCCTCCGTCCTTCTCTTTCTCCACATCCCTTCCTTTACCACTCCTATCTGCTCTTCCTCCAACCCTTCTGTAACCCCATGCGTGATAGTGGCCACCAGCCTTACTTGGGGTGATACGCTTAAAAAAAAATATCAAGAACAATATTCTGTTATCACAATGTGGTATATTTTATAAGAAAAGTGATAAAAACTTAGACAAAAATTAAACTAAATCAAAGCGCAGGGACTATATACCCAAAACTTATTAAAAAAGAAATAAATTTAAAGTATCATAGGCACGTGTAATCACATCAACATGAACATCACTTTAATCAGATGAGGTCCTAAAGAACGAAACGCGACATCTTAAAAAAAATTTCACATTGTCATAGATTTTCCTAAAATAATAAAGTTTACATTTTATTCAACTATATATTCAACCTTACTTGCATTGATTTCTTGCCACTTATCAGGATAACTTTTGAGTAAAATCCCACAGGTTGTGATGTGAAAAGGTTTTCAAATTCTTAAATCTGGTTATCATTAGAGAAAGTTTTCCCCGTCAAAACGTTACTCAGCGATCGTGAAAAGTAAAATCGGTTGGTGGACGGTCGAGAGAAAATGGTGTGTGGAGAAGAACAGGAAATGCAGTTCCTATGATATTCTTGCTGTATGCAGCTTTGTGTTGTTAGGGAAGAGAACAGCATTTTTCCTACTATCTCAATGGACTTTACGACCAAACATCTATAGACACGTTGCAGCTTCTGAATGTGTAAATGTGCGTTTTAAGAATTCTAAATGAATAGTACACTGACGATCCCCTAACATGTGCAACATTAGCTTTCTTCTATGAAGCTCAGCTTCTGTGGTCGGATGTGGTGATTTATCATTGTCAAATCTTTGGCGTTGAACATTGTCGTATGGAACCCATTTTTCATCACCTTTTGTGGCATAAGTAACGGATAGTTCGGATGATACATTTGTCATTACAAGTGATTTCCCAAAACGGAAATTTCTGATGACCCAACGTGATATTTTACTGAGTCCACCACATGCCTTGAAGAAAAGTTCTCTCAATTCTTTCTTGTTAAGTAATGTTTAGCAAAAAATAAGCAGTTATTTGACAATAAACGCAATATAACATTATAAGTTATGACCGAGTCTTGGAGAGAGAGAATATTCTCGGGGGTGCCATGAATACTGGAAAATAACGGAAACAACAGAGAGCCGTACAGGCCAAAATCTTTTTCCGTGATTTTCATAGGGCCGCATGAGAAGCCAGAGGCAAGTAAAATGCCAACTCCATCGAGCAATCAACCTAATGAGCCACATAAGAAAACTTATCATCCGAATTAGGATAAATAGGACGCGCAGCAGAATGAGATCGGAAATAGGACAAGAACAATGCTGCTTCGTTAAAGACACTGGAACAAGGGATGCAATATTTAGATTCAAATTGATAAAATGATATCAGAAATACAAATACGAAAGGTTGTATACCTATGTTTTATAGATTGTGCAAAAGTATTTGACAATCTACATCACGATGAATTGTTAGATTTGATAGACAAACTTGGCCGATTTGCGCAATACATTAGAATACTCCATAATTTATACTAGGAAAAAAAACCTCCTTCTTGAGGATGAAAAAAAATGAATTCAGTAAATACACAAAAATGGAAAGGAGCGTAAAACAAGAATAAGAGGGACTGCTTTAAAATCTCTAGTAACATAATCCACTCATTTTTCTTATCTATCTTCGTTGATCTGAGAAATATACTGTCTTACAACTATCCAAAGTTTTTATATATATATATTTATAGCGTAATTTTCTTTAAAATTTAATTTTTTGATATTTTTAATTGCTTTTTAATCTCAGTTGTTTGGTCGATTTTAATAAAGCATCTGCAACGTAATTCACAACAACCGTGATTAGAAGCCCTAAATTATTTCATCTGAGTTTAAAGTGTCTGGTGCTTTCTGACCAGAAGCAAAACTTAAAAGTAGGATCTTCAACCCCCCCCCAAAACAACCCCCCCCCAAAAAAAAACAACGAAAAAACAAACACTTCTTGACCAAAAATAAATAACATAAATAAATGCAAGCTTTCGAAATTAAGTGTCACTAATTCCAACTGCAGGCTTATATAAGCACAGTCACAGTAATAATGTATAGAGTAGTTTCGAACTGCTCATTGTTGTGAGCTTCGTGTCGTGATGTAGAGATGGTGGTAAGAAAAATTTTGCTGAACGAATGGAAAATATGGTCCCTCAGTCTGTCGTGAGAGAGGACAGAAGAAGTAGTGAGGTTGTTTCAAGTGTCACCCACCTACTCACCACAATGAACAAGTAACCAAATATATTGGAAACAAGATTCGCCGCGACGTTAATTGTTTCGATGCTATAAACGCTATATATAGTAATTAATAAATTTTATTTGATGAATCTTTTGATTTCCTGCTTTTAAATCAACTCGGATTTTGCCAAATTTTAAAATGATAGCTCATCAGATGTATACATTTTTTTAAAGTATATTTAACATGATCAGCCACTTTTGCTGGCCGACTGGCCAGCCAGTTTGCTATGTCAGACCCTTTATTAATCAATATGTCAACAACATGGCCGAGTTCTTCCGAAGACAGCAGCAAAAGGCGGCGCACAGACAAACAAAACCAAGGTACCAATAATTCCAAACGATAAAGCGATTAAAGAATGGAAAGACTTGGATCCGTCTCCAGACAAAACGGACACGATATTTTCTTTACTTTCTTTTTTCAGGAAAGAAGATGGAATGGTTGGCGTAGAGAGTAGATCCTGGCTGTAAACGAACTGGACGCGTCCGAGGAATTATTAATTGTTATTTTGGATTTGTAACGGTTTTCTAGATCGACCGCTGTAGATTAAGAGCATTGGCATCGATAATTGGGATAAGACACTTCTTTCTGAACAAATGTATTCGTACGTCCCCCGCCACAATCTATCTATCTATCTATCTATCTATCTATCTATCTATCTATCTATCTATCTATCTATCTATCTATCTATCTTAATTCATCCGGGTTTATGAATTGAGTAAGTCTATATCTGTCTGTTTTAATATTACAGAGCACACATTAAGGTCCAGAACTTATGATGACTTCTTCCTTAATAAATAAAGATGAAACACTCTTTCTATCTTTGTTGATTCTCTATCTATATGTAGATGTGAAGAATGCAAGCTGCGACGGCTATAGTCTCAACCCGTGTAAAATGTTCGGTACTTTTCTTAAATTCTCCCACCTCTCTCTGTCCCTATATATATATATATATATATATATATATATATATATATATATATATATATATATATATATATATACAGACAGGGTGTCCATAAAGTTCGTGTGCACTTTAAAAAATGTATAGCTTTATTTGTATTTGCGATAGAAATAATCTGTAATAAATGTTATAAAGTTTAATGTACCTCGTTTTAAGTATAGCTAAAATAACTAATGTGATTTCAGGCACTACTGTAAATCAGTTGGCAAATGTTTTCCGTGAACTGCAAAATCGTATTACCCTTTGTATTGCTAATGATGGAGGACATGTGGAAACTTAAATAAAATTTCAATAAAACCTTAAAAAATATAGATTTACTTCTTTCTAATCCTTTTTACAAATTATTTCTATCGCAAATACATAACTTTATTTGTATTTGCGATAGAAATAATATATATATATATACACACAGAGAGAAAGAGAGAGCGAGTGAGTGAGAAATTAATATATATATATATATATGTGTGTGTGTGTATATCAGTGTCGATTCTAGGTCATCAATGTTTGTCGGGTTCATTATAATCTTTAACAAAATATACTATTGGTACAACTTAGATACTAAAGCGATTTCTTAACTGTAACTAAAATATGTAATTTTAAAAAGTCTCTGTGCATAAAATTAAAAAAAAATCGCATTTTGATATTTAGGTTTAGGGTTAGTGTAATACACTAGCCGGATATATATATATATATATATATATATATATATATATATATATATATAGTGAATGCGCACTGCTGATGAGTCCCAAATATAAGACAAAGCGGCCGTCCAGTGCTTTTTGCATTCTGTAGAGGTTTCTTCTAGACTCGATGAATTAATTATAATTATCTCAAATCCCTTGATTTCTATCACCTGTATATCCTTGCTTGAACCGCCTTCTAATGCTTTGGATGGAGCGGCTTGGTGATAGTAGTCGTGGCCCGTGGGGGGACAGTTCTATGGGTAAAAGAGAAACTAGGATGAGTTCCACCACGGAATATGTGATCGAGCGACGCTATCTCGAGGCTAATTCGCTGCCTCTTCGTCACCGAGGCCTGTTGGAACAGTTGGTATGACGTTTGCCTGATAGCGTAACTGTCCGAGTTTCAATTCTCGGTAGTGGATGCGCACTGCTGTTGCGTCCCAAATATAGGATGAAATATAGGATGAAACGGCCGTCCAGAGCTTTCTGCATTCTGTTTAGGTTTCTTCTAGACTTGATGAATTACTTATATATATATATATATATATATATATATAACGTGTCTATATTGTATGTGTGTTTGTATATGTCTATGCGTTAGTGTTTTAATGTATCTCGCTATCTGGGAATTTTTAGTTTACTTTATTGTACGTGTAAGATCAGTACTGCTGACTGATATCACATTTCCTCAACACTACCCCAGTCACACTCCTCACGCCAATCTTTCAGATGAGGAATTAAAGCTGCCACTTTCTTTAATTTTTGTAATTTGCCATTTTTCAATTCAGCTAAAAAACTTATACTTGTACGGAATAAATTATTTAAAACGGACATTTGAAAACAATGTTGAAATAAAATGCAGAGCATAGAAGTCATTACAGATTTGAAAAGGATTATTTATAAAATTAAAGCAAGAAATACATCGATTATTAAATATGTTTTCAGCTTCGATAGGGCTCTCATCCACGAAGCCCGAATAGCCACGTTAATTTTATTTCATTCTTTTTTTACTTACTTACTTTCTTTGTTTTTTCCTTTTTATTTCTTCTTATGAAATTTATTTCGGTCAATATTTTGAGCACTGAGTTAAAGCAATTAATTTTGGATCCAGCTGAAGTCAAGAAAGAAAACAACGCACTACGGAAAACTTTTGTGGCTTTGGAATAGATATACTTGAATGTTGGCCCCGACAAGCCCGATCACCGGAGTTGCCACTGAGAATATATATATATATATATATATATATATATATATATATATATATATATATATATATATATATATATATATATATTACAATGAATCATTCATACAAGAAGCAAATTGCTGAAGTTAATGATATAAAATGGTGAAATCCCTTCGCTAACTAAATTTTAAAGATGCATTAATCTACTAATTACTCGATGAATTTTATAATCCTTGTATGTATTTTTTAAAAACTGTATTAGGTCTTCCTTAAATACGCAAGTTCTTTCGACTGTACGTATAGTTATCGTCAGGCATGGACATTATTTTGTTTTTGGTCAAATTCAGGTAACGTCCGAGACGAAAAAATATGCGAATCGAAATATGTTTTTTTTTAAATGTGTTATTGTTAACGGATACAAACTTGTGGGGCTTGCAGTCGCAACGCTAAGGTTGATTTTTTTTTGAAAATTTGAGTGCGTTTTTTAACTAATATGGCAATTTGAGAATTAGTAAGTTAATGCATCTTTAAAATTTAGTTAGGGAAGGAATTTCGCCATTTTATGTCATCAACTTTACTAATTTATTTTTGTATGAATGATTCATTGTAAGATAAATTGAACTGCACCACATATTTGATATATGGCTCATGGGTAAGGCTAAGGTCTTTCAATTGAAGTGATCTGAAAATGATGGTATTACGAAACTCGCTTTTAAGCGAGTCATGATAGGGCGGATTTGATTAAAAACCTCTTTTCCTTATAGATTATTATCTTTTATTTTTAAAATGCCTCTCATTTTCAGGACATTGAAAGATTTTTTTTTCGCTTTATTGTTAAAATTCAGAGAAAGTATCATAAATAAATAAATAAAATAAAATAAAAAATTGGGGTTTGAACAAAATTTTGTCGCATTTGGATATCATTTCTTACGGGATTGAAAATTATGACATCCATTCATATTCTGAAAGGTGTCTTTCAACTCGTCTTCAGTACGATTTGTGTGTGGATTATGGATTTTAGATGTGTTTTTTTTTTACATTAAAAGTGAAAATGAAGGAAAAAGAGACGCATTTTAAAGATATGTGCCGTTTATGGAGATGGGGCCAAAGCTGAGAATACAATTCGCAAGTATTTTGCTAGATTCAGGCTAATTTTGATCAGGAAGACCGAGAACATTCCGTTAGACCTTCATTCGTTGATGCTGAACAAACCGAAATGCCGATTAAAAACAATCCAGAATACACGACATCAGACATTGCAGATATGTCATATGAGCATTGCAATGCACTTGAAAACGCCTTGTGGTTCAAGGGGAAAAAAATGAATAATCCGCATTTCCACATGTGATTCTTTGCACAAAAACAACGAAAACGATCCACTTTTTAAAGAACGATGAAAAATGGACTGTTTACAACAATGTGAACAAAAAGAATCATGGGGCGTTTTTGACGAAATGAACCACCGTTAACCACATCAAAAGTCTCTCTGCATCTAGAGTAGGTGATGCTGTGTTTCTGAATGTACTGGAAGGTCAGTATGTATAAAAAACTTTTTCCGCAAAATCAGACGTTGAATTGAAACAAGTACTGTTTCCAGTTGGACTAATTAGAGGAAAAGCGTCAAGAATTAGCCAATCGAAAAGGTATCGTCTTCCATCAGAACAATGCCAGAGCTGACGTCTCTTTGTAGACCCGGCAGAACTTGGTACCGCTTGGTTGGGATGTCCTACTACACCATCCATATTCACCAATGCTTGCATCTTCCCTTTATTTCAATCACTACAAAATTCTCTTAATGGGAATAATTTCAGTTCTCTGGAAGCCTGTAAAACAATTTAAGCCGGTTCATCACTAAGAAAGACGCCAAGTTCTGGGAGGATGGAATCGTGAAGCAGCTTCAAAAAGCTAATGGAACAAAATGGTACATGTGTGGTAGAATGTACAAATATTGTTTTTGAAATTCACTTAAAATACGCTATAGACGTTTGTCCCAACCAATAATATTTGTGAGTATTTAACAACTCAATAGCAAAAATCCACCGGAAAAAAGCAATAAAATAAAAATAGAATAGTATAAATAAGAAATATCTTCACTCGTGAAAAATGATTTTTAACTTATCATGAGGTTTCATTATCGATGTTTATACATTATGGGTGTATGGAGCAAAAGTGAAATTCATGAATTAATGATGAATCTCTGACATCCAGATGCTGAATAATCGACAGTATGAACCTCCTTGCACCCAAGAAAGGCCGAAGAAATCATCGGCAGTAACTACTGCCAACAAGGATGAAAATGCAAGAATTTGTCGAATATATTCTTAGTTGAGGGCTACGTCAGCGATAACATGCACATTCATTTTGAAATTTACGCATAAATTACGATTATTTTCGCATTAAAAAATGCTGAAATTTTAGTCTACTTGGCTCTAATAAGGGATGCATTCTTTTTTCGTTTGTTATGCCTCATTCTGTCACATTATACATATTGACTTAGTGAGATAAATATAGATTTCATGAATCACCGTTGCAGACATAATACATATACATATATATGTGAAACAAAAAATACCCTCTGTGGTGAGATGCAGGAACAACATTACTCAGCCCATTTATGTATTAAAGAAAAGCTGGGTGTATGTTGCTATATTAAGCGGGAGATTATGAAAAGGACGAACTGTTATAGGAACGATACTAAATGTTGTCGGCTTTGCTTGGAGGGGAGGCTGTTCATTATAATGAGGAGAGAGTCGAATAAATTGTTAAATGCCTGATCGGTGATTTTGTCAAAGTGCCGGCATTCAAGAAAATGTTTGTTGGTTTCCAGAGTGAAGAAACTATATATAGTTATAAATCACCCAATATCCTGTTCCAGTATTTACATTCGTACATTCTCTGAACTACGGAGAGGAGAAGGGGGAAATTTCGGACAAATGGCTTATTTTTTATTTATTTATTGAGACCCCGCACCGTGCACCATATTATTGATCCCATCACTTAAAGCCTAAAGAAACGGAAGGTGAAAATTGACTTGCAAACGAGTTGCTGTCTGACTTTTTAAATGTATGTATGTGTATGCGTGTGTGCGAAAATTTACATATAAATAAATCTTATATTTAAAGAAAATATTAATAAAAGAAATAACAAAAGGAAAATCTTTTATGCCAATGTGTTTCGTGCCTTGAGGATTTTTATAAAGGCAAGTATAAGAATTTTATTTAGTAACCAGTATTTATACAAAGAAGTTAGGGGAAAAATAACGTTAAGCATTTAAATTTTGAATTCGAATGCACTCTAAAACAAACACACACAGACATATGTATACGACCACAAAAAGATAGCAACCATATTGACAACAATAAACTAGATAAAACAAAGACATAATACTACCTACTAACTCCAAAACAATCTACCCAATCTTAGCATCAAAATAATTACAGTTACATCAAAAACAATATGATTATATGATTGGATATGATTAGAACCAAAAATACCCACAACAATAATAATTCTGAAGTAGTTATATATAAAATAAATTGCCAGAACTGTTCCTCACATTACTTTGGGAAAACTTGCAGAAATTTAGCAAAAACGTATCTCTGAACAAAAAAGAGATCTTACACAGAACAATTTATCAAATGCATGAGATATTCATAGAAATTCAACCACAAATCTGGTCTAAAGAAAGCTACACTTACTAAAATGCCATACTTACTTAGAAGGAAAATTACCGAAAGTACCGCTGTCGAATCTTATCTGTCATGGATTTTTTTCCAATATCTCCATTACTACTTTCCCAAGCCAAGATACATGACTACAAAAATTCTAAAAAATTGAAAGAAAATGGTTAACCTATGGTTATTCAAAATATATAAAACATAAATTAATCCCGAATTAAAATAATTTAAATACTAATTTGCATATAAAAAATCACTTACTCACTTTCGTTTATTAGACATTGAATTGAGCCACTTCATGTCCTCCATAACTTGCCTGACTTTTCGGTTAACCTGATGAATATTTATGAGTGTTTCTATACCTAAAAATGTAGAAAAAAACAAGAACATTTTTGCTCTCGTATATTAATACTTGTTACAAAATAAAATCCTCGCTTTTCCCTTGATAAAGTCCCTCAAAGAACGAAACACATCAGAGATAAGTTTTCCTTTTGTCTTTATTCATATTTTCCTTTCACATATATACTCTAGCTGAAATTTCTACATACACACACACACACACACACACACACACACACATACACACACACACACACACACACACACACACACACACACACACACATATATATATATATATATATATATATATATATACACACACACTCCTGGACAATATCTTAAGATTAGATACAAAGGGGTTAAAAAAATATAAAATACTGTTATTTTAACCGAAATATATTTGCGAAACACTTACATTTTATGAGAAAATGTAGTTTATCAACAAACAAGTGACAAATTTAAGCTTTTAATTGATTCAAACAAACATTGAAAAAGTAGTTTTTGGGTGGTCATAAAGATAAGACCATGTGTGAAGAAAAAACGGCTGCAGAGGCCTCGCCTTCTTCTCGCCATAAAACCTTCTGTTTACAAACTTGGTATTTGGATAAATGGAAGAAAGTGTTGTTTTCAGATGAGAAAAAAAATCAGCGTTACTGGCATGCAAAAGATGTCCCAAAAGAAATTTTCTCAACACGACACAGTGGAGGTGGCTCAATTATGTTATGCGGTTCATTTTCGTACAATGGAACTCTTGAGTTACAGGAGGTAAACGGTCGTCAAACAGCTGCCACTTACACTGATATGTTATTAAAGGCATCGCTAATTACTGAAAGTTCTTGTCTATATGGAAAAAACTGGATTTTTCAGCAGGACAAGGCTTCACTCCACAACGCTCG
Organism: Acanthosepion esculentum; assembly: GCA_964036315.1. Taxonomy (NCBI): domain Eukaryota; kingdom Metazoa; phylum Mollusca; class Cephalopoda; order Sepiida; family Sepiidae; genus Acanthosepion; species Acanthosepion esculentum. Next base: position 93,188,452 of record OZ038506.1, on the reverse strand, counting down.
AAGGCCGAAGGAGTTATTTATTTAATGGAAAACAACATTCAGCTTTTGAGCTATCCACCGTGCTCTCCAGATCTAAACCCAATGGAGAATGTTTGGGGGTGGATGGCAAAAGATGTTTATAAACATGGATCGTAATTTGAAACTGTGGATGCTCTTCGTGCTGTAGTTTATGCATCCTGGGCGAGCATCCCAAGCACTGAATATTAAATTGTCGTTGTGACTTATTTGTTCTGTATTTGCTATTTTTATTTACATGGTCTTATCTTTATGACCAAACCAAAAATACTTTTTCAATGTTTGTTTGAATTAATCAATTCAAAGCTTAAAATAATCACTTGCTTGTTGATAACTACATTTTATAATTGAATGTAAATGTTTCGCAAATATATTTCGATTAAAGTAACAGTATATTTATATTCTGTTACTTTAATCAGTCAGGTATCGATCACGGCTAGAGGCAATCGGTTGTCTAACCACACCGATGAGCTGTGAAACTCTGAAACAGTCTGTATGTGGATGGCGATATATATATATATATATATATATATATATATATATATATATATATATATATATATATATATATATATGCTCCTGAAACAATTATTTCGGTTGAACTTTTTGGAGAGAAAAGTGAATTTGTAAACAGTGACTATTACTGCTGCTGATGCAAGACTCTTCGTTAAGACGAATCGAATTCTCCGGTCATTGGCGTGTTTGTTTAAAAATAAATAAGACTAAATTCACCTTCATCATCTTGCGCTAATGGCTTAGGGTAAAATCTCGGACTGATATAAAATCAGTCGGGTTTCGATCCCCGCCTGAGGCAACTGGATATCTAGCTGTGATGAGATATGAAACATCGAAACAGTCTGTCTGTGGATGACAATATATATATATATATATATATATATATATATATATATATATATATATATATATATATATATATATATGCAATTCCCCACTCCCATAAGAAAGATCCTTGTAAACGATACTGTTAAATTAGAAACATCTAATTGTAAAAGACGTTTAAAGCCAATGGAAGCACTTTTCTATAAATGAGTATAGACACTCAACATCAGTTGCTTTGAAACTAGTCGAAGCGTATTAGGTATGTTTTGAAAGCACCACCACTTGCAATTGCTACTACTTCTATACAATGTAGTTTAGAATATGAACGCAAACATATACTAACAATAAACCATTTGAAAAAGGGCTAACAAATTAGCCGAAAGCGCTTGGGACAATAATCACCAAGAACAGTTTCTACACTACACTCTTGGCCCTCATAAAAGCAACACTGTGAAGGCACTAGAAAAACAGAGTAAAATACTTATATAGTTTTTCTAGTCCGTCACATTTCATGAAATATGTATAAAAGAAGTATTGATACACACGCCCAACACACACACACACACACACACACACACACACACACACACACACACACACACACACACATAACACACACAAACACGTAGACACACACACACACATATATATACATATATATATATATATATATGTGTGTGTGTGTGTGTGTGTGTGTGCAATATCTTGTATTGTATCTCCGTCTGTATTTTCCTTTTGAGTTGGACACGCTTTAAGTCCAGGAAAATAGTCTACATGAAAGCAGATGTTCATCTGTTATTCATGAAACAATATTTTCGTCCAAGAGGAGACGCTATGGTTGCATTTGCAATACTGAAAAAATTACTGAAAAACCATGTTCTAATTATACATGCGATTTTAGAAAGATTACTGATTTAGATACCATGTTAAATTTTTGCCAGCGAATGCCCTTTTAACGACCACATGTGGCATCGAAACCAATAATTCAATCGACATCAAACAGATATACGCACATACCCTCCGATATAATGATGTCATGTGCCGGTCTCTTTGATAGGCTAGTTTATCGAACTTATTTTTTTAATCATTTCATCCCAAGAAAGACAAAATAGCCACTACGACGCAAGTATATATATATATATATATATATATATATATATATATATATATATATATATATATATATATATATATATATATAATAAAGAGAGACAAATACGATAGATAGATAGATAGATAGATAGATAGATAGATAGATAGATAGATAGATAGATAGAACGTGATATTTTGAGTATATATATATTATTTTCAGCTTGGGATGGTTATCCTTCACCCCACCCCGGTTCGACTTTTGATTTGCTGAATTTGAAAGGAACTCGTGGCAGCAAATTTGACTATGTATGGGGCCTGCTACAGCTAAAAATGTCTGAAGACATTAAGAGAAAGAGAGAGAGAGAGAGAGAGAGAGATAGAGAGAGAGATAGAGAGAGAGAGAGAGAGAAAGAGAGAGAGAGAGAGCATGAGTATATTGTTTTATACGCATGCGTGATCGACACTCCCTAAACACGGACGGACAATACACTTTTTCATTATTATTGATTTTAAAAAGATGATGAAAAAGGAAGTGAAAAGAGTTTGGGAACCGACAAATTTGCATAAAAGAGAAGAAAGAAAAAAAGGAAAGTAGGAAGGAAATAAGGAAGGAAGTAATAAAGGAAAAGAAACGAAAGAAACAAAGTAGAAAATGTAAAGAAGTCGATTAGCAAAGCAATTGTGAAAAGGAATTAGAAAAAATAAGCTGATGATTTGAAGGTACACTAAGCTTGTAAATGAGGAAGGAAAGTTTGGGAAATAAAGAAGGAAATTTTGAACGTCGAAAATGGAACGAGAAGATTTTGCAGAATACAATAAAGAAGAAAATCGTTAAGGCAAAGGAACTTGAAGTATATTACAATCTAGTAGTATAACCCGTCTTTCACCGGGGCTTTCATTACTGGGAATTTTGCCGCTCAATTGGAGCAGTTTAAGTTTAAAGTCACGCCCCCCCGAAAATCAATATTAGTAACAACAATTGGGTGTAACTGAGGCACGCCCCCAAATTGTTAACAATTTCAATGGGGGATGGCTCTGAAAAGGGCTGTTTTTGCGTTCTCAGTCTTGTTTCAGCCTCACGCGCAGCAGCAGTTGAAAAGGCGTTTCTCCTCAGTCTTTGAGTCCTTTGATCATCATTTTCAGCGTCGCGCGCAGAAGCGTTCAGGTAGGCTCTTCTGAAAAGTCGATGGCTACGATTGAAGCATTCCGAGGGGCATTTTGAGACAGGCGAAGTGAACGTTCTAAAGACGGTTCGTTATCTCTTATCCGCATGACGTACCTGGCGGCAGCGGTTTTGCGACCTAGGCAAGTTCTTTTCCTTGGTGGTATGTCTAAGACAAGTATGAGTTGTCAAATGGAATCCGTGAGCAAATGCCAGCAGAGGACGCTGTAAAGCTACAGGGGTCACTAAGCTCGAATGTCTTTAGGAAAGGTTGGAAAAATAAATGTTGAGTAATAAAAAAGCCAGCTTACTTATTACTACGCTGAATGCAATGCAAGAACGGGCAGGACAATAAAAAAATTAAATTGCGAACGGCTATGAACGACAATGAAAGCAACGTCTTAAAACTGTAGTATTAGGCTTTATGCAACGGAAAAGGTAACCTCACTTGAGAGAGATTGAAGGTTGGCCAAGAGAAGGGGGAATGTGTAAGCACGGATGAACGTACAGAAGTAGAAACAAAATTGCGGAATTTAAACAGTAGCAATGAGCGCATGCATCAGCGCGTAACACAGCGCGTGTTGCAGGGCCACATGTACACGCGTTGCTGCATGCGCTAATTATCAAGATCAGCAGTAACCGATGGGCAACGTGTGGAGGTGCGAATCATTCTAACACAGCATGAGCTAGTATTGGGAGGTTATGTGTAAAAAAGTAAATTAAATTTTGCCGTTGATTTTTGCGTAAAGTGTAAAAAATCAGTTTTTTCGATTTTTCACCTTCAAGGTTGTAATTTTTTCCAGCCAATTTGGACTCAAAACCGGTACTGAAGCATTATCTATGAAACAAAAAAATTTAATCGAAATCGGATGAAAACTGTGGAAACGCATAAACAACACCCGATCATACACACGCTTACATACAGACACACATTTTGAGAATTATAGATATAGATAAACGGACAAAAATGTGAAATTAAGTTGGGAATAATTCAGAAAAAAAAAGCATAAGTCAAAGAAAGAATGAAAAAACGAAAGAAAGAATGATTTTAAGAAGGAAAGAAAGAAAGAAATATTTTAAGAAGGAAGAAAGGAGGGAAAGAAAGAAAGAACGAACGAAAGAAGGACAGAAAGAAAGGTAAAAAAAATAAGGTTTAAAGAAGGAGGGAAGGAAAGAAAGAAAGAAAGAACGAACGAAGGAAAGAACGAAAAAACGAAAGATTTTAAGAAAGAAAGAAAGATTTTTAAAGTTGAGAAAAGGTAACTTTTGTAGGAATACGGAATAAAACTGAGAGATGAAAAGAAGACAGAAAATAAGATCCAACCCAAAGTATTCCAAAATGAGGAATGGCAATGTAATTTGAAGCGTAACAAGAAACTTCGAGCACCAAAACGTCATTCGTTATTGAGTTGAATATCATGGGATCTCAATAACATAAAAAAAAATAATAACTGACTTATGACTTCAGTTTGCTTCACTTGAACGTATTTTCAATGTTCTTATAAAAGAACATTATAAATACATTCAGATGAAGCAAACTGAAGTCTCAAGTCAGTTATGAACTTTAGTTACGTTAATTTTCGATATCAGAGTTTGGAAAGGCTAGCTCTCCGAACATTTATCTAACATTGATATATATATATATATATATATATATATAGATAGATAGATAGATAGAGAGAGAGAGAGAGAGAGAGAGAGAGAGAGAGAGAGAGAGAGAGAGAGAGAGAGAGAGAAGCAATGGTAGAGAGATACTATGAGGGAAAATTGATAGGTGAATGAGGAAAAAGATAGAAAGAAAAAAGAAAAGATCACAAGTTATTAAAGATCAGAAAAAACACCAAAATGGAATAAACGAAGGTCGGAAAGAAAGAAGTGTAAAAAGGAAAATATTGACGGACAAATTGAGCAATGAATATATTTTCATTGAGACTATTTGTACTACTGCTAGATAGATTGTCGCTCAAGTTTTAATCACAGCTGTAGTTAATGTAGCAGCGATCACTGTCCCTAATATACAGGCTTAAGTTTCAAATATTTCCCCTTGAAGATAATTTCAACTGATCTTATATAAGCAGGCTTAACGGATTTTTTTTAAAGTCAGGTGATCAGCCGATGACGTCAGCAATGAAAGAGCGCGCGTGCCCAAGAGAGAGAGAGAGAGAGAGAGACAGACAGAGAGAGAGGGAGAGATAGAGAGAGAGGGAGAGACAGAGAGAGAGAGACAGAGAGACAGAGAGAGACAGAGACAGAGAAAGAAGGAAGAGAGAGCATATTTCATAAAACATGGACACTGACTGAAACATACAGCATTTGTGAGAAGTATATACATTGAATGCGCGAATAGATTATTTTTACTTGGGTATAAAGATGGGTGATCCGAATTTAGGCTAATATCCAAATACACACATGCTTACATGTATAATGCATAATGACTGGCCGCTCGTATCCGAGAATGCATATCTGCAAGAACGGCTGGCCAATTCCTGTTGAAGACGACTGCTCAGGCACATTTTTGTTTTTTTCAAGACCATGAGTTCACCTATGGTTTATATTGCAACTACGCTGAGCGGACCTTAGTTAAGGATTTTGGGAGAGAGCGCGTTATATGGCGTAGTCAACTGTCTCGACAAGGCCGGTACGCTCACACCCCCAGTCACGATGATTTATGATTTCGTGCTAGCACATTTATCGACGGGTCCCAAACGATTTCGTCAATCTAATTGCACTTACAAGAATTGGGTCAACCCGTGATATGGTTTTCATGCACTTTCCAAAGTTGTAGGCCGATAACACGAAATTGACCATGTTGTGATTTGAACCCGGGTTTCATAGTTAGAAAGCGAACGTTCCAAGGTTCGTGCTCATAAACACACACACACACACACACACACACACACACACACACACACACACACACGCTATAAAAATATAGTTTAAAGGTATGCTATATTTATTTAGGGATAGAGCGTATGCGAATAAAAATAGTGTATTGAGGTAAACACCAAGTCCGTTTCTTGCTTAAACACAATCTTTAGGCCATTACGTTTAAGCATGGGACAAACTGTCGCCGTTAGATGTTCACCTCAATGTTCATTTTTACATCTAGATACGCTCTATCCCTGATATTGAGCACTTTAACCCATAAATATAGCATACCTTAAAACTATATTTCATATATATATATATATATATATGTTTGTGTGTGTGTGTGTGACAAAAAGGAAACTTAGCTTAGCCGACGCGTTTCGTTCTCCGAGGAACTTTATCAAGTTAAATGATATGAATTTTTCATATCGTCCTTTTAAAGATATACTGTATTGAAATTTTAGACAGATATAAATTTGTGTGTCAAGGCCATTCTATTTACCCAACAAATTTAACTTAAATGACACAACTTTATTCTGATTCTGCATTCTGCCAAATCTAAACAACTAAATTTTCGCTTTATTTAACGTTAAAAATCTATTTACCAATCTTATGATTAATGACACCATCGACATCTTTATGCAAAATTTTTATAGCCTTACCATACTGCAGCCTCTTAAAATCAAACTCAACATTCTACGCAGACTTCTCTGTCTCTCTCTCTTTCTGTGATAAGCAATATGGCTTCCGTTTTGCACGGTCTACCGATGACGTGCCTACAGCCATCACTGAATATGTATATCCAGCCCTTGATAATAACGGCGAAGCTAGAGCTGTAGCTCTAGATATCTAAAATGCGTTTGACAGAGTTTGACATGCTTGTCTTCTTCGTAAGATTCAGGGCTACGATATTAAGGGTGATTGTTTAATTTGAACCAGTCATTCCTATCAAATCGTGAAATTAAGAACGTTTTGAACGGGGCTCACTTCCAGATCCTTTCACACGAATGCAGGTGTCCCCCATGGGACCTACGCTGTTTCTGATCTTCATCAGTGATCTTCCTGATGTCATCAATTCTCAAGTAGGCATTTATGAAGATGACACTACCATTTACTCCTGTCTCAATAGTAAATCCGTCAGAGCTGACAAAGTTAACCTGACAGCTCATCTTGAAAAGCCCTCAATCAGTGGTTAACTGGGTCAGAAAATAGCTTGAAAATTTGAATACCCCCAAAACTTAACTGCTCTCATTTAACCACCATCGAGAAACATCTCTGTCCGCCATCACCATGGTTGATGCTCGACTCTTGGATAACATCTCACTGCGCCTTCTTGACCTCAAGTTTTCAACTGACTTGAAGTGGAAAAAAACTGCATTGAATCAATACCTGCGTCTACTGCAAGGAAAGTTAGTTTATTGTGTCGTGCCGGGCGGTTTTTCTCGTCAGAGTCCATCTGATACATTTACAAATCTACCATTCTCTGTGCATTGAATACTGCTGCCATATCTGGTCTGGTGTCCCTGCTATTCATCTCGAGGTTATTGACAAAATCCAAAGAAGGATCTGCAATGTAATCGGATCCTGACTTGGCATTTCGACTGCAGTCAATTTCTCACAGACGTGACGTGGCTCCCTTCTGTCTTTTCTATAAATATTTTCATGGCAACTTCTCTGACGAGATTTTATTCCCTGGTGCCCCGACAACATGAATTTAAGTGTGCCACTAAATTGGCATCTATGTCCCACTCTTTTACTGTTGAAATAGTTAAATGTAGCCGCCACTCCCCGACAGTGAAACTCCCTTCCGTTTACTTGCTTTTCTGACAACTTGAAAAATTTAAATGCAACGTCAATCGCCATCTTCTGTCGTCTTGAAACCCGTTTTTTTCTCAGTCTTTTCTCTCAATTTCACTCTCTGTAACCCCCAGCGTACTAACAGCATTCCCGCTTTGCTTGGAGTGAAATGATTAAAAAAAGTACGATTCGTTACCCTGCTTGAGAATTTCAGAAATACATACGCACAAATTGATGGTCTAGCTTCTTTCTTAAATTATTATATGATACAACTGGAAAAAATAATGCAAAGACAAACCTTTATATGTGTATTCTATATGCACTAACGACATATTTCTTTTCGCAAAACATCTTGATCAAATGAAGAAAACTGAAGCAAATCTTTGAAAGTAATTCTGTATATCGTTTTATATACGAACTCAGCGTCAATACAAATGTCCTTTTCCCGATGATCTTAATAATAATAATAATAATAATAATAATCACATCTTTATAACTTCAGCCTATAAAAAAAACAATATTAACTCTTGTCTCCTGACCTATTAATGTCAATATCTTTACTTATACAAGATAGCAAACATAAAAAAAAATCCTTATCAACTGTGCAAAATTAATCATTTCGTCTACAACAATATTCTATAAAGAATCATCCGATATTAAAAAAAACACTTAGTAATAATAGCTTTCTTAATCATATCGTCAATGTACAAATAAAATTATTCTTACAGACAACTAATTATATTAACATTGATTTAAACCACAACAAAAATACCACTGACTTATTTTACTATAACCAGATGTACTTCAATTAAATAAAAGTCGAAAAAGGAGTATAATCTATGGATATATAACTACTGCAAACAGTAATAACCGTCTAAGTTTAATCATATACTGCAAAAATTATCAATAATTTAAAAATTGTCAAGATTTCTCTTGAGAAGATCGACATGTCATCTCTTTGAACAAAATGCTAAAACATAAATATATATATAAATCCACAGTGTTGTGCCCCGTCTAATTTTTCAGATTTTAGTTGACAATACAATATAACTGCCAATCCAACTGGGAAAAATCACACACACACACACACACACACACACACACACACACACACACACACACACACACACAAATTCATTGAAAAACGATTACAAATTCTGAAAGATCTATATATCAAAGGATGACAAACGATTAACAACAGAATTTATTTTAGTCGAGACAAACTCGTGTTAAAATGCCTTTCAGATATAAAGTCATTTTGACTACGTGATGCTAAAATTTAGTCGATATCACAGCATATAAACCCACGTTAATTCCAAACTTTGAACGATTAAAAACATGAATGTTATCTCACAACTTTCTATTTTTCTTTTTTTAAAACGACCAACGATGGTCAAATGTATTCGGAATATAACAAATAATTTCAGCCAATTCCATTATAAGTTTTAATCTGAAATGAAACTTCTTATTTAATCTCAGGGAAACCACGCAAAAAGATATAACAGGCATTCATTATCCGTTCTATATGATAAGAAGTTTAAAAGAAAAACTGCACTCTCTCGCTCTCCTTCTCTCTCTCTCCATATATATATATATATATATATATATATATATATATATATATATATATATATATATATATATCCACGGACAAATTATGCAAAATGATCCACTTCAATATGGAATCAACGAATTGTGTACTAAATCTAGTCGCGTCTGTTTATAACTCTTCCGTTCTAATGCAATCGGAAAAGGTATGAAATCAACTTCGCCTTCTTTCAGTCCCATCATTAGTCATCCCGACTGCTATCTTGTTGGTCGCACGCTATAACGATAGGATAGTAAAAGGATGCGTGAATGTATGACCATTTAAAAATCATTTCACCCCAAGCAAGCCGATAATACCACTAAAACGCAAGGGGTTACTGGGAGTGAAAGAAAACGTTAGTAAGGAGAATTGACAATATAAGAACAGTGTTCAAGAAGATAGAAGATGGCGATTTAGGTTGTGCTTAAATTTTTGAAGATCGTAGATGTGAGAGAAGCAATAAACTGGAAGAGAGTTCCACAGGCGGGAAAAGAAACTCTTAGAATAGGACATAGGGTTACATCTAGTCAGTTCAACAGTAAAATGGTGAGAAATAATTGTCAATATAGTAGCAGCCTGATATGCATGCAGTGATGGCACTACAGAGACATAAAAGTAGTTGTTATATCCATTAGTATTGTTGACCTGTGCAAAGCCATCAGAAAGAGAGTTACTGCGTGATGAAGACATGAAGATATGAAGTCATCGCTGTTTAGTTTGTTTTTGTCATTGATTCTCATTTTTTTAAATGTTGGCTATTTGCTATTTTTATTGCGATGTTCGCGCAAGAAAATTGAATTTATTGCTGCTTTCTTAATTGTCACACAGTGAAGACAATACAGCAGATTCCCTATAAAGAGTTACATAATTTAATCAAATCTAGCACAGTCCCAAATCCTCTTTATAGTCGACCTTATTATACTTGTAATTCTCTGCTAGACTTGTTAATCTTGTCTACATTGTAGAATCTCTATCATGGCTTCTCTGCAATCAAAGTCTTACGATACGAAAGAGAAGAAGATTTTGAGGATAAGAGGAAGATGAAAATAATGACATTACGGCCGTCCTACTTATTACTAGAAGTAATTAATATTAAACCTAAGATTCCATAGGCCGATATTCCAGATAGGCAAGGCATTCTTGCTCGAGAAATTGACACAGAACAAACATTCCCACATTTCTCAACACTTTCTTGTGGGAAGACTTATTCTCCACTCGACAGCCTCTTTTACAGCTAGAACACGCCATGTCACTTCCACGGAGTCCAATCAGATTCCTTTCCTCCGTACTCCAAATGCAATAAGAAAATTCCACTCAACGAGATTTTACCTCAAAATTGCTACTTTGTAGCAATTTTGGGTGCTTTCATGAAGATTCCAATCTTGACTGGCTTTGTAGAAAAAGATATATTATTCATTCTGTAACCTGTTCATCACGGATGCATCGTGCAAACCTATGGCTCCTATCTCGCTATTTCCATGGTAAATGTTCAGATGATTTAGTTCCATTAGTTCAAACTTTTACAGTTAGGACACGCCATGCCACTTCTATGTAATCAGCCTCAGTTCCTATGTATTCCAAATGTAAGAAAGTTATCAAGAACTGCTAATTTATACTCTCTTGGGTATTTCCCTGAATATAATCTTAGACTCTTCAAGTCAAGGGTCAGTTGTTATCTATCCTCCCTATCTTCATAATCTTCACTTCCAATCACTTTCCATCTCATTCGTATCAGACGCCTTATCCATTAAACCATATTAAGAGCAACCTTCTACCTTGAGTGACACTCGAGTCTTGTATTGGGTGAACTTTAGTATAAAAAAACATCTCTGTGCAAGACTCTGCTTAAATTTGTAAAGATTCACTGGAACTGTTCGGAAAGTATCCAATCATTTAATATAAACAAAATTGAACTACCTAGCGTGTGTCTCTACGCATACTCAGTAAGGTACCCTCACCGTGCACGGAAAACTGGACGGAAAGAACAAAGCCTTTTCACTAAGCGAAACCAGACAAGAATGATTATAATTTAACTTATTACAGCATAAATTATATCTGAACATCTCCGACGAACTATCGTGGTTGTTGATTGATTTTTTCGAATCAAAACAAGCAAATAAATCTTTTTTCTTGTTTTGTATTGCAGCATTTGTTTACTTTCCGTGCAAGCATAACCATCGTAAACTTCCGAACACAGTTTCGTTCATGCAATATCTTATAAGGCATCGGTTATCCCCTTAGTATAGATTTCAGGCACTTCCCAGCGTTGTTACACCCAGGCAGAGAAATAGACTATGGTAAGTTTTGAACCTGGCTCTCATGCTACCGTTCTGACCATTCGACACAAGTCACCGTACAGGCCTTTGTACAACTATTGATCATGAAAGATTTTGTTCTCTTTCTTTCTCTCTCTCCAAGGACATTCAGCTAGAGTGAACTCGGCATAGCTGCAGTCTAGACCACAGGTTGGCTATGTGGGCAACGAAGAAACAAAAAATGTTCCTGAGCAGCCGTCTGCAACATGAGTAGGCGTCTGCAACATGAGCAGGCGTCTGGAACATGAGCAGGCGTCTGCAACATGAGCTAGCTAGCTACTCTCCTTGGTCACTGCTGTCTACTCTCCCTATTTTCTCCGTTGTATGATACATCTACTAGCTTCCAGGTTTTTCATAGTACCTGGAGGGAACAGACATTTGGAGATAAATTAACGTTTTCGTGCTTTTCACATCATTATTGTCTTGTCCATCGTAAATAAATGACAAAGACACAGTTAAACCCACTTTTCCGTTGTCTGTTCTTATCTTCTCTCTCTACAGATCAAGATTGATAAAAGGGGTTTATTTTCTTGTTATTCCTTCATTAATTCCTGTTTGATTTTCTCATTGCCATGTTCAGGTTCTTTAGGAACTAGGGCGAATAAGCGAAATGGATTGCAGCGACAGAAAATCGCTTCAGAATCACCCACTACGCTTGTCTCCAAATTGTCTCCTCAGACAATACAGGACACGAAGCAAAGAGTTTGGGGTTCATGCTTTTCCAATGACTAACCTTAGACCTATTCACTTTTAAACACCTTCCAGCCACCAGACCATTCTATCAGATTGGCTATCGCAAACTGGAAGACGAGCATAGAAAGATAACTGAATGAACATGTTGACGAAATCAGAATATTTTCACACGACTAATTGCCCATGTAATTATCATTATCCTTTTGTTACTATAGCAACAGTCAATGACGACCACACCCATTCAAGAGATGAAATAGAACTTTTAATATCTGAATTAATTGAATGATCATTTCTTAAACACACAGCATCAATAGTTGACTCCTGACAGTTTCTATCCATGAGACATAAATTATTTTAAGTAGTCTTGGCTATTGAATAAATTGGCGGAATCGTTAACTAGTAATGGCTATTGAATAAGTGGCGGAATTGTAAATTTAAAAAAAAATCTTAATAAGTCCGAGATTTGGCGGGAAAAAATTGATAAGTGGGTGGGATTAGTGTAGAAATTAGTTTATTTGAATGAAGGAATGGTATGAAGGAATAAAGAAAATGGAAAACCTATAAACGATGTGTTTCACCGAAGCTTGTTGGTTTTAGCTTCTTCGGGCCAGACTGAAAGGCAAAACTAGGTAAGACAAATACATTGGGATTTTTGAGGATAAGAGGGGCCGTAAATTAAATTTTCTTCCCAGATCCGACGATCAGAAGCGAGAAAGTGTTATCTCTCCCCCCTCTCTCCCCCCCTCTCTCTCTCTCTCTATATATATATATATATATATATATATATGTATATTAGACTCGTTGTTGTCCGTTGGATTTTAAATTATTTAAAGAGAGTTAAAGTAATTTTTTTAAAAATTAAAATTTTTACCACAAATATAAACGTTATTAAGCGTATTTTTAATGTGCATCATTTAATATATTTTTTGTTGTGGCGTTGTTCTCGTGTTTTGTTGTATGTAGCTGATTGTGAAAAAGCAGGAAACATGTTAACGTTCCACACTCGTCAAACCTTTTAAATGTTCTTTTCGCGAACCTATTTTTTAAATTATTTTTAAAATAAAAAAGAGAGACGGCATGTTATACAACAACGACATTATGATACATTATGATTCCACTAAAGAAACGCCGCTAACGTGACTGGGTATGCTTTTCGCTATTATTGACCCAATCTAAGACTGAATAGCTACTCAAGGTAGAAAGTTACTGAATCGTGTTGTTTTATTGGTAGATTATTAGGATGTGTAGGATAGATAATGGTTAACCGCAAACCTGAAGATGGTAAGATTGTAGTTACCGGGGAGGTTTGTAACGACTGGGGTAGCGTCATCTTGGAAGTCTGTTCCACAAAGCAGTGGCTCTTGGGTAGAAACTGTTTGAATGGAACTTACTAGTTGAATATAAAGGGAATGAAAATGCCTCACCGCATGACGAGTTTTAGTTGTAAAGGTTTGAACTGGTAACATTAGGGAATGTAGCTTATCAGAACATTTTCCATGGAAATACAGATAAGTTAGGGATTGGCATGGGAAGTTGCATTTGTGGGAAAGGTGTTGCAGAATGGAAAATAATTAAACGCCTACAAGAACGCGTAAACGTTTTTGAATTCTGTCAAGGCTGAGAAATGAGGCTTGAGCAGCTCCACTTCAAATATGGCAACAATATGCCATATATTTGATGAGTGAGGGTTTGTACAGGAACAGGCCAAACTGTTTGCCATCTTTTTTAGCGTCCAGTCTTAAGGTGGGACCCAAGATGGTCGGCGGAGGATCTGTTGTAGTGAATGGTCAGCTCAAGTTTCGAAGCAGATGATGTCCTCCTCGCATTTCTCAATACTTATGAATAAGAGGCTTCCGGAAGTAAGATGGGCATCGAAGGTCATTCAAGGTCAACATATTTTATCGAAATGCAAATCATACCATTTCAAACTAGATGATGCAATTTCTCGCAAAAGAAAGATAGATATTGGGTTTACTATGAAGTACAAAATGCTTTTAATCTCACAAATGATGTAGATATGGTCAAATTCGATCTCCAAGGTCACCGAAGGTCACTGGAGGTAGAACTAGTTTGTGACATTTATGATCACTATTACATTGGTTGATTTGTTTTCTTACGGTTTATCAACCCTTTGAATGGTATTTAAAGTTAGAAAATATTTTTTAGATAGTAAGAATTATTTTGAGATAATGAGTTTTTGATGCAAGTCCTACTAGGAGATGGGTGTTTATATATCTGCTTGTCATCGGTTTTTCCTACGCGTGCACATACCAAATACCGTTGATTCGAGTCAGTATTCGTAATTTTTAAAATCATTGCACCCCGAGCTAGACAATAAAGGCACTAGTACACAAGAGGTTACTGAGTGTGAAAGAATATGATAAAAAGAAAAACATTACTAAGGAGAGATGACAATAAATGAACAAGAATTAAAACGACAAAGGATAACGATTGATATTGCATTTAAATTTTTTAAGATCAAAGTTGACTGGAAAGTAAGACACCGGAAGAAAATTCCGCAAACGGGAAGAGCAAGTGAAGAAACTTCTAATATAGAACCTACGGTTACATCCAACCATTTCAGCCAGTAAAATGATGAGACCTAGTTGCTAATCTAGTACTGCACTTAAATTCGAGGTCGAGGTGCCATAGACGAAAGCTCATCAAAACAATTACAATGAAAATATATAGCAAAGTCACCCGAAAGCTATATTACAGCGGTGGAAAGTGACTGAAGCCGAGATGCCTGGTCAAGATCGATAATATTGCAGATTCTTCTTCGGATTTTATCAAAACACCCTAAATAGATCACATAAGCATCAAACTAGATAATATCCTGTGAGGCGCGGATTTGAACCGCTGTCTACGAGATAATTAATAAGGCCAAACTTGCACTTGTCTTCTAGAAACGGCACTGGGTGCAAAGTCTGCTTTGACATCTGGGGTCAGACACATATTACATTTGTAAAACGTTGCGTTACCCTAAAAAGGCCTATTGACCAAAATTTATTTACTGCATTTCCTGTAGGGTAAAACGCAATTTTCTCCTGAAACATGTCTTCGAAAATCACCCTGCGTCATAGCCTTGAAAGGTGAAGTTTGCCAACCCTCACGAACCCCAGTCACAAGATAAAAGAAATCACGAACTTCAGACATATAATGTAAACCCACAATTATCATTCATATGCAATGAATACCGTATATCCAATTAGTATAATACCATATATATATATATATATATATATATATATATATATATATATATATATATATATATATATATATATGTATGTATATATATATATAAAGACATTTATATATATTATGTTTAACGTTCTTTTTATAGATACAAGTATTTAAGCAAATGCTCTGTTTTATAATAAACAGTATTAAATAACATAAATGTCGGAGAGCGAAAGTTTTCTATGAAAATTTCTCGGACATTCAGGCCGGTAAATGTTATTTAATACTGTTTATTATAAAACAGAGCATTTGCTTAAATACTTGTATCTATAAAAAGAACGTTAAACATAATATATATAAATGTCTTTAAATAAATTGTCGGACTATGTCCAATTCAAATATATATATATATATATATATATATGTATATATATATATATATATATATATATATCGAGTATTGATGACATCCACTGATCTAAATAGATATAACATTGTGATAAACTATTAAAGATCTAATTAATAATAACCACAAATATTTAATATGTCCAAAATGTTATAATTTACTGCGGTATAAATGAGAGTTGGCGACTTGCATTTACTTATACGGTGAGCTATTAAACACTCGAATATTTTTTCCAAAAAATATCTAGCTGATTACAGAGTGCCTCTTGAAACGTCTTATTATACGGGAAATACGATATTTATTTACTTTTAAAACACAAAGGGTTACAGGGTGTGAAAGAATTGGGAACAGAAATATTAATAATGAACGGGAAGTGGAAAGAGTAGCCAGGAAGACTGTAGATAGCGATTGACATTGCATTTAAATTTTTGCAGTCGGAAGGGAGGTCCACAAGCGAGATGTATGAGAAAAGAAACTGTTAGCATAGAATTTGCGGTTACATCTAACTCAACTGTAAATTGGTGAGATCTCGACGCCAATCTAGAAAGCTTAAATTTGAAAAGTCTAGGTACCATAGCGAAGAGCGATATTTATTCCGCATTACGTACAGAAATGTGGCACAAGGCCAAAATCGGGAATGGGGAAAAAGGATGATCTTCTGTCTTAACATTAAACTTAGCTAGTCACGGTCACTGCCCAAACATACCACAATATTCCTTACACCAAAACAACGCATTCTTATTTACCTTTCTTACTACATCCACCATAATACCTCATTGTCTCTATGAAAATTCTAGCTAGTTCACATATGTACAATTCATGTCTGTGGAGGTAGGAGAATAAAATAACAATTTAAAGATATCTAAACCCCAATGAATATTTACAAATATGAAACAAAACTATTTACCATAGCGAAGAGCTCATCCGAAAAGATCCAGAAAGGCAACCTCACGCCGATTCTTATATTTGAAGTTTACACTAGTCAATGCTGGATATCTTTGTTAGTTTTATTACTAACAAGAATGTTTTGGGGCTGTTTTAAACTATTATGCAGTGTTTTTTTTTAAGGTAATTTCACTTTTAATGAAAGGTAGATCGTAAAATAGTTCAATGTGCGCGGAATCCCATTTTCAGCCGATCTACGAAACACGAAGCAGACAGTCAAATTCAAAATACCTTACTCTAAACAAGAAACAATCACGCCTCCTCTCTTCTTCTTTGTCTTATGGAATTATGTGAAGTAATTTTATTTGTGGTTTGTCGTGCTGATATACTGCTCTTGGCAATAACTCCATTAATGAACACGTCGCAACAAACAATGTTTCATTAGCTGGCTTTCTTGTGGCCAGGCCTTAAAATAATGACGTCTTCATAGCACACTCAATAGCAAAGAGGTTAATTCTAATTGATCCGTCGGTGAATAAATCACAAAGTCATGTGATGCAATCCAGCAACTACAAACCAGTTGAATAAGAAAATTGAGACGATAGAGTTGTGGTTCTATAGAAGGACGCATATAATAGCATGGTATGAACATAGTCTGAACAACGACAAAGTTTTAGAGAAAATGGAAACAAAAAAGCACACTTATACTTAACATCCGAAAGGGACAGTTGACAGTTCCAGATCACGTAACGAGGAAAGGAGATTGGAAAATTTGATACCCACACGACAGATTGAAGGCAAGAGGTGCCGAGGAAAACAGCGCATAATCTACCTAACAAGCTTGTGTATGTGGATGGCAGAACAGGGTTTAGGAGAGATAAGAAAAAGACAAAAAATATTAAGTTAGAGAGGACAGGAAATTGTGAAGAGCCATGACGCTCACGTTCTCAAAGAACACAGCGCATAGAAGCTTGTCTTTTTTTCTATGAGTGAAACGCAAACGGCCGATTGTGTCAGTAAAAGGTAAACAGTCTGTCGAACCACCAATGAAAAACGCCGACAGGATCACGTGTCAATGAAAACTGTCATAGTCGATCTCGTTGTCAGTGTTCGACGCAGTAACTGGGGAATCTTAGCAGACATTTATTATAAAAGGATTTTGTTTTAAGAAGAAAAAAGGCCCAAATAATTATCCCTACCCATCATTAATTGTAATGCAAACTGGCCAGAAGGTGGCTAAAACTATGTTGCCCACCGAAAATACACACAGGGACATTGCGTTACAAATACCCCGATATTATGCGACAGTTGATTAGAACAGCCTCACTTAGCGCTACCAAAGTGTTCGGGATGCTTATTACCAGTCGGAAGCAACAACCAGAAAATTGCCAATCCGATACCCTTATAATGAAATGGCGCAGCCACTGACCAATCAGATCACCAAAACGTTTAGAAAGTTTAGATGCAAGAACCGGTAAACATATCCTAAACAGGAAACAAGGGATAAATCCTACGCCTGTTCAATAAAGTTATTCCATCGCGCATTATAATAAAGTAATTTCAAAATGACACAATAAAAATGTAGAGGAACGTGAAAGATATATTCTCAAAACAATTCAATATTGCAAAGGAAATTGTAGAATGCAATTCGCTAAAGTGATGATGAATCGAAAATTTTACAAGTACACAGTGCTGTAATGAAATAGATGTACATATCTTTGTTAACAATTAGACTTATGGAATAACACGTGACTTGAATCTTTTATATTGCATTTTATTCACCACCTTACTTTGTCAATTACTCTCTGTCAAGGTGTGTATGTGAGCAACCAACAGAACACCTGGTCTGGTCTGTCGTTGTCGAACTGCCCACCTCCTTTCTGAAATAGCTGATTATATATTCATACGTGTAATGGTTTTTCTCACGCACACACCTATCAATCGCAGCTAGGCCCACAGGTGTTCACTTCTAAGGGTTACGATTGACACCGGGTGCATCGCGGATCTCCACTCTTGGTTGAGTTATTTCAGGTCAAATTTGATAGTATGGTGTAAAATTTAGTTCAACGCCTATTCCCACATGATCCAGAGTCATACACATTATTACAAAAGTTTTGTGTATGCATTTACAATAGATTTCAGGATTATCTTAAGTTTATCTGAAGTTCTGTAATATTGAATTACCACTATAGGGAAACAAAATGCGATGATTTCCACTTAGTCGAGCTGAAATCACGTGGATCACTTGACGGCCACTTAATGATGTCACTTCATAGAATGGCGAAAGTGCTCAGTCCTACAGTCAACTTCCAGGACTCAAATCGAACATTTTTTTTTGGCCCGTGCCTCTAGGCTCAATTTGGAAAAAAACTCCAAGCCAAGCCGTTTTTCCGTTTGCGGAATATGTCTTTGGTAGCGTCATAGCAGATAAATCCGGTCAGCTCGAATCTGGAATCCTAAATATGGCTTCTCCAGAAACACAATTTCCAGTAGACCCAGTTACCGTTGGGACTTATTATAAGTAAAACCTTTCTTTCCTTTAACTTTTCACACTGTTTGTTGTATATTTGTTTTATATTTTCTCTGCGTGGGGTGTAAATATGAATATATAATTTTGTGTATGACTTAGCGGTATAAAACTCTCTCTGAGAACAAGCATGTTTGTAATTTCTTTCCTTCCAGCTATCCCATTCCATCTTTGAAATAAGGTATTATATCTATGGATATAATAATGTCCATAATGTGGGAAATAATGGTGGAATATTCACTTTCTACCATAGCGCACCCATTATCTTGGTCAATCCGAGGTGACATAATATTATTAACCTCCATTATTTGGTACTCACTCCAATACGACGATATTAATAGTACAGTAACTGGTGACCACCACGCGATATATTTTAACTCGCCATTAACACTGAATTATTCGAGCGAGTGTCCTCACCTTGGTTGTTTTAACCACACAATTTTTATCATTGTATCCACCGGTATTTTCAGATGTCAGTTTCTAGAAATTCTGAAACAAACCCTTTATTCAATGCCGAGTAGATTATTTTTATGTTGTCATCCATGATAAGGGGAATAACTCATACCAATAACTTTTTCCTTGCTAATTTTCTTTTGTGATATCGTGTCGTTTATCTCTTTCACTGAATCAGAATATATGAGTTTTTGCACTACCCGGCCTACAGATCGAACTTACGATCAATTAAACACCGTTTTTATCCACGTGTATAACAAGCGAAATGAAGCGACTATTGAATCAGTTTATAATAAATATTTGTAATTTGCTTGTAAAGTAGCTTATCATTAAACATTCATAAGTCATATCTACTTCAACTCACTGATAGAACATCACAAATGACTTTATTGACGGACTAATATAATATTCCCAACAACACAGAGGAGCGAATGTAGACAAGAACAGCAGACTGAGAAAGAGAAGATGATGCTCTTGGCTTTCATTGGCAGTTGAGAATAAACATTATTATATCTGGTAAATATCTAAAGAGTTTATGGATTTTTATTTTCAATCTATTACTTCAAACGTTATTTTTAGTCGATACCCGAATTTGAGTAGAATGTCCCGTTTTTTAACGGTGTTTATTTCATCTATCGGCCATTGCATTCGAGAAAACTTAATAAAGATAATATGCCCACAGGTAGGATTCGAACCTGCTTCTCCTTTTCTAGGAGGAACTACCGTCTGAGCCGGTGTACTTTTTTAGACCAATCAGCCACGGAAAGCCTCACAGACAAACAAATAGGACCATGTTACGGGTGAATACTAAAAATAGCGTTTGATTTAATAAAAGTATGGCAAATATATAAAACTGTTTGGAAAACTTCAATAGTACATGTTTCACTGATAAACCGATTAAATCTTTTAATTTTGTTCACAATAAAAGTAATTCAAAAGAATAAAATACACAATATTGTGAAATAAAAATTTCATTTTGATAACATGTGTATATTCGCGAAACATTTCAAATTTTTGGAGATCAATGTTGGATCGAAAGCATGGAACCGGAAGAGAGTCTTACAAATGAGAAGTGCGAGAAAACGAAGCGTTAGCATACGCGGTTCTATTCAACAGTTGATTGCCGCTGATCTAGTATTGCGTTTAAATGAATAAAGTTTAGATACGGCAGGGGTTAGGGTTCAGCCGAACAATTACCATGAATGTATTTATAAAAGACACAGAGAAGCTACATTACGGCGGTTGGAAGTTGACTGAAGCCGAGATGTCGGGTCAAAATTCTCTGGGTTTTATCAAGAATATACAGCACTAGCACCGGACCATATACCGCAGCAATATTCAAAACATGAACGAATGGTAGACTTACAAATATGTAAGATAGATTCTGGAGAGAAAAATTGTCTCGCATGACACATTGAAGCAACTTTCCTAACAGCAGGCCTAGTAATGGATTCAATGTAATGTTTCCACTTCATGTCAGCTGAGAATGTAAGCCTGTAAAAGAGTAACGATTTTAGGACAATCTATGACAAGTGTAAAATCCTTTGGTGTGACGTGTTTCGTCGTTTAGGATTTAATCAGACAAAAAGTGATGTTTACGTTGATGTGACTACACATGCGGACTAAGGGGAAGAGACGTTGAAATTTTAAATAAAAAAATTAAATTTAAAAGGATAAAATTTCAGAGTCCTCGCTCTGTGTGTGTATATATATATATATATATATATATATATATATATATATATATATATATATATATATATATATATATATATATATATATATATCAGCTTATATAGTCACTGTTTACAAATTCACACCTCAAACCAGAGAGCTCAACCGAAAATAATTTTTCAGGAGCCAATATTTTTGTCATCCACAGACAGACTGTTTCGCTGTTTCACAGCTCATCAGTGTGACTAGACGTCCGGTTTCCTCTATCTAGGATCGAAACCAGACTGAATTGTCGTCAGTCGGAACTTCTACCACTAAGCCGTCGGCACACGGCAGGGATGAAGGTGAATTTTAGCGTGTTTATTTTTAGATTTAGATAAACACACAGTAACTGACAGTGATTGCACGACTCTTCGGCAGAATTGAGTCACTGTCAGTCACTGTGTGTTTATCTAAATCTAAATATAAACACGCTAAAATTCACCTTCATCCCTGCCGTGCGCTGACGGCTTAGTGGGAGAAGTTCCGACTGACGCCAATTCAGTCGGGTTTCGATCCTAGCTAGAGGCAACCGGACGTCTAGCCACACTGATGAGCTGTGAAACAGCGAATCAGTCTCTCTGTGGATGACAATATATATATATATATATATATATATATATATACAGAGAGAGAGAGAGAGAGAGAGAGAGAGAGAGAGAGAACATCGCATATTTAGTTTTTGTTTTTTTTATAAATCAGTAGCTACCAGTTTTCATACTGGGGATATTTCTAGAAAAGTTCATCAAATCAATATTCCCATAATTCACTGTAGTATTTCTTATAATTTTAGAAGCTTTATTTAATGTTTGCTAAAATATTTATCTTAAGATTTATTTCAGCATATTCTCCTTGTGAAAATAATCGAGTATATAAAAATCAAATTTCGTGGTTGTCTCGCTTGAAAACCGGAAAATTGCGTAAATAAATAAAGCTGGGATTTTTCTTTTTGTTCGCGCGCGCGCGCGTGTGTGTGTGTTTGCAAATATTAGGTAAAAATTGTCATTAAATAAAATACAGTTTGGTATTTATTCGTACACTCACTCCTTTCGGAAAGCTTTATGCGTCATTGATTAACTCCAGCTCTCCAAAGACACACCCGTTTTACTTTCATGACATAACTCATTATTTGGATATGAACCGTTTCATCAAAGTGTGACAGCAACAATAACAAAAGATATCACATTTAATTAAGACCGTGAATCAACCCCAAATTATCAATAACTAATCTTGTCATTCATTCCTGCGGAGTATTTATACAGATTTTCGTTAAGCTTATTTTCTGAGTATGCGAAATGAACTACTTCTCTGTCAATCCTCAATTTAAATCCATTTGCAAATCTGTTTTTTCTGTTATAATATATGTATTTAATGTATAAATAACGCACATAGTGTTATGTTTCTTTGATTAGCCCTAGTGTGAAAAGTGAGATTGGCGTGTTGAGTTCCAATTTCCCACACTTGGAAAGGTATGAATCCATCTCTTCCACCCGCAGCAAGGGGTTAATAGCAGCACAGACCGTTCTCTCTAGCTTCCAAAGTATCACAAATGGGAGATCAGACAAGGTGTTAAGGAAACTTGGTTGAAGATTTTTTTTTTACCCAAATTAATTCTTTCTCCCGCCATTAGTAGAACTGCCAATCCGCTGACCATTGGGAGCTCGGATTAGCCGTATTTTTGTGAGAGACAAATCAATAATATCAGCAATAGAAAATACATTGAAAAGAAGTTCTTTTACTGTTGTTTTATATCTCTCTCCTTTCTTTTCGTCTGTCCTTTCTTTGGGCAATATGGCGGCATATGTAATAGCTCAGAAGAGTTCTTATCGATACCAGTTTCGATATGAAAAAAAAAACGTCTCCCCCTTCTCTACTCATTCCCATTATATTTTAAGGAGAATGTGCGTGTTAAGCAATGGATAGCGGCACGTATTGAAAAATGGGAGAGCCAAGTTCGAATTCCAGTCCGGTCTGTTATATTCACTTAAGCGCAAATATCCATCTGTTTGAAAAGGCATGAATCCATCTCCCCCCGAAGCTATGGAGTAAATAGTAAGATTGCGTCCGGAAAAATCATTGTTTTTACTCAATAAAAATTGTTAATACAATATTCAGTCGCAAAGAAAGAATGATCCGTACAATCCAAAATATGTTTCAGTTTAAATAAACCACAAAGGCTTGATAACAAACCAACCAATCAAAATATATTTTAAGATAAAGGTTAGTATTTGTGAACGGATTAAGCCAATCACGGGATCTATCTTTCATTTGGTTTTATATTAACTATAATCGTTATATTAAAATTTTTAAAATAATAATAATAATAATGTTTATTGACATGGCAGTCCTTTTAACATCTTCAAAAACTATCAAAGTTCAAGGATCTTGTTATGGAGCCTTACCTATAACTACAGAATGAACTCTTCCTAACACTATGTATACTACGCCTCTCAAGAGAGAGAGAGAGAGAAATCGAGTCGAGGCGATAGTAGTTCACTCCAAACCAGACTGATAGTCATATTAACACCTTCCACATCTTTTTCCGTGTAATATATCTTCGTTATTTCTACTCTTGTGTTCGTGTTGTTCTTCCTTGATCCTAACCTGGACATAACAGTGGCGACGAGGATATTGAAGAAACGAATTATACGCGGAGAATCTGCCCGCCCCCCACCCAAAAAACCCTTTTTGCTATCGGTCGTCCATAGCAGAGGCGAGGGAGGTATTGACGAAAAAAACAAGTTCTACGCGAAAAAAAAAAAAAATTTTTAGGGACACCAGCCTTAACAGTGGTAACGAAAACACGAATTTTACCTGTCAGCCAGAACAGAATCAACTTCTACGCAGGAAAATTCTTTCGTACTAAGGTTCCAGAACAACAGGCGACAAAGACCTGAAGTCAACACTGAGAAAAAAGGAAAAATCGTTACACAAAATTACGGTGTAAACATGAAAGACTTTAAGGCAACCATATTGGAACTAATGAAAATGCAATTCGAGCAGCAACAAAACTAGGCTCGAAGAAAAACAATTAGAAATTCAGCAGAAAAACGAAGAGAAGCAAATCGAACGACAAGAATTACTACTACGGGCAGTAACAAATAAAGGACAACATTCTGGAAATGAAGCGGCATTCTCGCAAAATGCTATATGGAGCTCTATCAAAGACTTCACTGATGCACTGAACGAAGACAAAACCTTCGCGGCTTACTTCAGAAGATATGAAGATTCATATGAGTTTGATTGCGGGAATTGATCAGACGCGAAAAAAGTACGTCTACTACTGAGGAAACTAGGGTCAAGCGAATACACTAAATTCGTAGACTACATCCTACCGAGGAAAACGAATGAGTTGACTTTCAAGGAAGCCGTGAAACTTTTAACGGAATTATTTAGTCCGAACACTTCACTATTCCACAAAAGGTGGAAATGTTCAAATTTAACAAAAAAGGATAGCGAAGACTATATAACATTCGCTTCCGTAGTAAACAAACACTGCGATGACTTTAAGTTATCTGAACTCAGTCCTGACAATTTTAAAAGTTTGATATTCGTCCAAGGTCTAGTTTCGACTAAAGATGCGGAGATCAGACGGAGAATTCTAACAAATCTTGAGAGTGAACCAGAATTGACGCTACAAAAAATGGCTGAGGACTGTCAGAGATGTATAAGCGTAAAAAAGACTCGAAAGATATCGAAGAGTCTGGCGTCGCTCACGTACGAAAAGTACAACGACAAACACGTTTTTCTCCCTCCTCAAAAACAAATCAAACAAATTATTTTACTACAAAAAGTCAAATGAAACCTCAGAAGAAACCACCACCCAGTCCATGCTATTGCTGTGGGACTTTGCATTGGTACAAAGATTGTCCATATCACTATAAGATTTGTCTGTCGTGCAATAAAGTGGGACATAAAAGTTCGCACTGCAGAACAAAGAAAGAAAACAAAAATCCGAGTAAAAGTCACTAGAACTGAACAAACGGACGGGATAAATATACGAAAATACGTACAAGTAGAAATGTTAAACAAAAAAATCAGATTACAATTAGATTCCGGATCAGATTTAACCATTATTAGCTTACGGACGTGGAAGAAATTAAACAAACCGACCATGTTGAGGACAGATAAAAATAGCCAGGTCGGTAACAGGAAGAAAAATCAAATTTGAGGCGGAGATTATCACAAATGTGACGTTCAACGGGATGACCAAGAAATTAAAGATGTATTTTCTAAAAAATACGGAAAATTTATTTAGAACTGACTGGATGCAGAAATTTGACCTCTGGAATTTACCGATAAATACGTTCTGCCAAAAAGTGGAAAGGTTATCGACCGAGGCAGAGAAATTGAAGGAGAAATTAAAGGAGAGTTTCCCCGACGTATTTTCAGCCGGTCTCGAGAGGTGTAAAAAAATGGCGGCCAAAATCGAACTAAAAGAAAATGTACAACCCATTTTCAAGAAGAAATTATTTTACTACAAAAAAAACAAAACAACTAAAATGATAGAAAAAATTAGACGAAGAGTTGGATAGACTCGTGCAAACCGGTATATTGACAAATGGGGAATATATTCAATGGGTTGCACCTACTGTTTACGTCAAAAAGAAATTGGGTGAGATACGAGTATGTGCTGATTTCTCGACGGGATTGAATGCAGCGATTAAGGATTATCACTATCCTCTCCCTAGTCCAGAGGAAGTTTTCACAAAGTTGAACGGAGGAAAATTTTTCTCAAAGATAAACTTGAGAGAAGCATTACTACAAGTACCAGTAGATGAGGAAAGCTCGAGGTTGTTGCGCATAAACACACATAAAGGGTTATATAAGTTCAAGAGATTACCATTCGGGATCAAGGTCGCGCCGGCGATATTTCAGCAAATAATGGACACTATGCTAGGCGGACTGGATTTCACGATCGCATACCTTGATGACATCCTGATAAATAGCAAAAATATTGAATAACACTGGGAACTCGTTCAAGAGGTTTTCAGGCAGATGCAAAATTACGGTTTTAAGGTAAAGGAAAATAAATGTGACTCCTTTATGAAGGAGGTAAAATATCTGGGCCAATATTATTGACGAAGAAGGGAGAAGACCAGACCCAGAAAGGTCCACGGCAATAAATAATAGTCGTGAGTGACGTGAGTGCCTATGGTGTTGTGGCATGTATACTTCATAAAATGCCAGATGGAACGCTAAAACCCATCGCGCATGCGTCAACAACGTTGCTAACTGCCGAACAAAATTACTCGAAAATCGAAAAAGAAGCACTGGGTATTATTTTTGCGGTTACGAGATTCCACAGATACATTTACGGTAGATTTTTCACCTTACAGACGGACCAGAAGCCGTTATTGACAATATTTAGATCAAAGAAAGGTCTACCTGTCTACACTGCTAATAGATTGCTAAGATTGGGGACGATTTTATTAAACTATAACTTTAAATTGGAGTATCTTCCATCAAACAAAATCGGGCATGCAGATGGTCTTTCGAGACTAATACCAAAGAAAACGGAAGCATTAGAAAATTCCGTAATTGCAGCTCTACGATATGAGGAAGATATTAGAACATCAGTATGTAGTACAATTCGAGACATTCTCGTCACATTACAGGAAATAAGAAACGAAGCAGTGAATGACGAATTTATAAAGGAAACGAAAACAAAGATTGTAGGAAAAGATAAGCATATATCAGACATTTTTTCGTTATGTGATAATATTCTGCTATATAATGAAAGAGTAGTAACCCCGAAAATGTTACAAAGGCGAATCCTCAAGGATTTTCACATGGGCCACCCAGGAAAGAACAGGATGAAATCCTTAATGCGAAGTTACGTGTACTGGCCAAACTTGGCTCAAGATATTATACATATGGTGGACAAATGCAAGGGCTGTTCCTTAGCAGCCAAGGAACCTCCGATCACTCATAAGCCATGGCCTAAGACAGATCGACCGTGGTCGAGAATCCATGTAGATTTCGAAGGTCCATTAGAGGGTTTAGTCACCGATAATGGGACACAATTTACATCTGTGGATTTTCAAGAATTTTGTGAAACTTTTCAGGTGAAACGCGTCAAATCCCCGCCATATCACCCAAGATCAAACGGGCAAGCGGAGAGGTTTGTAGATACATTAAAAAGAGCACCAATTAAAGGTTATGACGTACCAGCAGAAAAGGCTTTACAACAATTCTTGGAAGTGTATAGAATTACACCGAACAGTACGACGCCATCGGCATTATCGCCGGCGGAAGTAATGTTCGCCCGAAAAATTAGATCCGTATTCGACAAATTACTGCCAAAACAGACAAAGCAATCACCAACGTCGTTTGTACCAAAAAGAAAATTTAAACCAGAGGAGAAAGTTTTTTTTTAAATGTTCAAAAACAACACATCCTATTGGGAGTCAGGTAGAATAGAGAAACGAATAGGGAACGTGATTTACATAATTCAGGGTCCGAAGTTCTCGCACAAAATGCACTTAAATCAGATCAGAAAGAGGCTATTAGAGGATTCTAACGGTCTACCTCAGGAAGAGGAGGAAGTAATGGACACAATATTTGACACATTCAATATGCAAAGGCCTCAAGCAATTTCAGAACCGCGGAAATCAAGCAGAAAAATAAGATTTATAGAGCCTTTGATGATTAATCCGAAGAGGAAAAAATATTAAAGACCCCTACGAGGTAAAAGCTTGGGAGGTGGGTGTTTTGGGTCCTTATCTATAACTACAGAATGAACTCTTCCTAACACTATGTATGCTACGTCTCTCAAGAGAGAGTGACGAATCGAGTCGAGCCGATAGTAGTTCACTCCAAACCAGACTGACAGTCATACTAACACCTTCCACAGCTTGTATTATTATTCCGTATAATATATCTTCGTTATTTCTACTCTTGTGTTCCTGTTGTTCTTCCTTGGTCCTAACCTGGACCATAACAAATCTTGAAATGGAAATCTCAAAAATGTGGCACATGAGGACATCAACAATTCCAATTGTAGTTGGAGACCGCGGTTTGATTGGAAAATGTTCCGATAGACACATTGAAGGGATTCCTGCCTTAAAGAAATATAAAAAAAAATGTTCTCACAAGTACAAATCATACATTACGAAGATCTATGTAAAATGGTGTGTGATCTTAATTTTTTTTTTGTTGCTTTTTAAAAAAAAAAATGCTCAATGGAAAATATCATGATGACATTTCTGACCTTAGGTCTCTGGCTGGGACCCAGAAAGAAATGAGTATACAATAGAAATCAAAGGAATAATAATAATAATAACAATAATAATAATAATAATAATAATAATAATAATAATAACAGAAAGTGCATCAAGCTTCGGATTGAGGTTGCTAGAATGTGTCACTTTCAGGCGACTATTTGTCCCAGTTATAATTGTGGCGTTGGGATCAATACATTAAGAAAAAAAATCGCCTAGTATTCCATCAATTCAAAATTCTGCGTAGCATATCCCGGCAAATATTTTGCGAAAGGTGCTATCAGTTTGAGGTCGTACGACTTGATGGGGGACATCCATAATTCAAAATCTCCTGTTCAAAACTAAAAACTGTGCGGAAGAAGATAATAATAATAATAATAATAATAATAATAATAATAATAATAATAATAATGATAATAATAATAATAATAATAATAATAATAATAATAATAATGACAGAACAATCAAAGCCAACCGCCCAGACATTGTTATTAAAGACCACAAACAAAATAAGTGCCTCCTTATTGATATGGCAGTCCCTGCAGACTGCAATGTAGCTTTGAAGATATTCGAAAAACTGTCAAAATACAAGGACCTTGAAATAGAAATGTGGCACATGGGAACATCAACAATTCCTGTTGTAGTTGGACCCCTTGGACTGGTTGGAAAAGATTCCAGTCGGTTGATTGAAGGGATCCCTGGAAGTCCATGCCTCAAAGAGATACAAAAAATTGTTCTGACAAGTACAGCCCACACTTTACGAAGGGCTTTATCTATGTAATTATTATTTTATTTTATTTTATTTATTTATTTTTTTATTTTTTTTTTGCAGTGGAAAGTGTCATGATGCCACTTCTAACCTTAGGTCCCTGGGCGGGACCCGGAAAGAAATGTGTAAACGCCAGATATCAAAGGAAATAAAAATAATAATAATATGAAGATGCAGTCATATTACCATATTATTTATGATGGCATTTAATAATTTCTTCAAACTCATTTTTATTCTCATTTTAGTTGTTTTTTTATCACAACAACACAGTGATGCCTTCAAGCCGTCCTCAAGTGTAATTTGTATCTTTCACTCAACAGGTATGCTAATTACATCTTTCGGCAACAATTCCCCGTGGCTTAGCAATTAGCAGCGTTAAGAGTGGGATTGACGTTACGTGTTTAAATACCAGCTGAGACGTTTGCTTTTGTACAAATATCCATCTTTTCTCCCCACCACCAAAGGGAAAAATAGTAAGGCAAACCTTCTAGCGTTGATTGGCAACCAGTCTAGAATGACAACTCTGAATTCAAAACTGCTTGGCCTGTGGCTGGTAACTGCACTACATTCAGAAGGTACTTGCTATAGAAAAACACAGTAGCAACATATTCCCATTCCAAGATATTGAACCAGATCCCCAGGTTATTTAACTAATGACCCCTATTAAGGGATCACAATGATATTAACAATTTGGATAGTGTTAACTTTGCCTATTTTAAATCATACCGGTTACGAATTTTTTATGAAGTTCATAAAAAATGATTATTTTTCAGACTATTGTTTGCATAATTTTAGGTCTCTCAAAAAGTACTACTGATACCAGATAACACAATACGATTTGCTGCACGGTCAGGTCATTGATGACTAAACTGGTTCCCTCACCAGGCTTTTCTGGTGAGAACGGTTAGGGTTAGATGACCAGTAGGATTAAAAACTTTCAAAGGATGAATGAATATTTCTGCACGGTCGATGGCCATCTGACGCAATGGCGCAGGCTGCGCTCTATAGAAGCCAGTGTGGTGATCCCACGGCGGCATTGATGGGAGGAGGAGCTTCCTAGGCTGAAGTCAATGGCTGGTTGTGTTTTAGTGTACCTCAGATTGAATCAAGGGCCACATAACCGCGACCAAGGTGAACTTTCAAATTATAGAATATCAGCTATGGTTTGACCTAAAGAGAGATAGGCTCCAATAGATCTACTTACTCAAGACAGCGTCCTGGATATGACGATAAACTACATCCGCGTCCTGGGTATGACGATAAACTACATCCGCGTTCTGGGTAAGACGATAAACTACGTCCAACCAAAAGGCCGTCGATCCGATCAATCGGCTGGTCATGTCATGCCCATCACATCTAACCCATCCCAAAACAACTACAACTTACAATTAACTTTCCTTCCCAAACCCTACACTAAATATACTAACACCTTACCCCTAAAATGTGATGGGAAACAATGATGTTGCCAGCTATACGTTTTTGAAACAGTTGCCAGCTATACGTTTTTGAAACAATGATGTTGCCAGCTATACGTTTTTGAAACAATGATGTTGCCAACTATACGTTTTTGAAACAATTATGTTGCCAGCTATACGTTTTTGAAACAGTTGCCAGCTATACGTTTTTGAAACAATGATGTTGCCAGGGATACATTTTTTTGAAACAATGATGTTGCCAGCTATACGTTTTTGAAACAATGATGTTGCCAGCTATACGTTTTTGAAACAGTTACCAGCTATACGTTTTTGAAACAATGATGTTGCCAGCCATACGTTTTTGAAACAATGATGTTGCCAGCTATACGTTTTTGAAACAATGATGTTGCCAACTATACGTTTTTGATATATTTAGTAAATACTGGATCTGGCATTAAATAACCCATAGTGGTTGATATGCCATAAAACCCCAAACAAACAAACAAATTACTCAAGACACGCTACGCATGAATGAATGCACTTCCGGACAGATATGAGGAGGAAAATGGTCAGGTGCTCAACCGCTCGGTGACTCTACGACCACAACCTGTCATGGGGATTATGATTATGTGTTAATCATGATATTTTTTAAGATTAACTTAAAAAGATTCTAATTTCGTCTCTCGCCCTAGTAACCTACCTAATAAGTTTGTGTAAAGGGATTAGGAGGGATAGCAAAAAGACGAATATTAATAAGAGCTACAAAGGACAGGTTGTTGTGGAGAGCCATGATTACCAACGTTCTGAAGTGACACGGCACATAAAAGAAAATATTAACTCAAGACAAACAGGTTAGTTGCCAATCACAAAATATCAATAAAACTATTAACTTAAATTAACACTGTCCGGTTCACGTCCCTCCCCGGTCCTCTGAACAGGAGTAGACGTTTCTTCCTTGTTTCCTGTTTAGGATTTATTTTCCGAAATTCTTCTCATTTTTTTTTCATTCCCAATAGCCCCTTGCATCTTAGTGACATTATCGCTTTGCCTGGAATTGAAATGATTAAAAAAAAAAGATTTAGAGGAATTGATAAATAAAAAGCACGAGTCAGATAATCTCCTAACGACGAATGATCCAACTTTCTTGCCTGCCTCGTAAATCAGCGTTCGACATCCTGATTCTTTACGCCAGTTCGAACACGGATCACTGGTACCAGTTTGAAGTACCTTATGAATTCAATGTACCTTATGAATTCAGCCAGCGAGGAAGCACACAAGATTTACTTTGATATAATCATCCCCTGAAATTCTCACACTGAATATTATCAATATTTCACATATTTTCCCGAATATTATATTATTTTTTGTATTGCATTTAGAAAGGCTTTTTGTCGATGGCACGTTTCTTGCTTGTGTCGTAAGATTTGTTGTAGCAGGTTTGTTTATAATGTCAGAAGCCAATATCTGAATGAAATTAAAGCCTCATTTAAAATGCTAAATTACAAAGAGAACGGATACGCAGCTTTCTACTGGAGCATTTAAACTACTCTCTGTCTAACTCGCTCCAACATCAGCACATTCACATTTTCATTGTCTTTCGTGCGTACATTGATGACGAGATTATTTATATGTGCCAAGAAATCTTTAGGAAAGAATAAGCCATTTTATTATAAGTCTAGTATTTTCTTTATTTCGCTCGGTAAAATTTTCTTTCGCGAAATAAAGACGTGGTTTTATTAGCGATAATATTTGTATGATTTTGATATAAGATATTTTGCAAGACATTTTGCCCTCTGTGTTTGTGTGTATGGGCGCGCAAGGGACGATGCGTGTGAGGCCCACTAACAGAGAATTAAAGCTGTGTACACAATCGGAATTTGGAAAGAGAGACGAGAAAATATGCGAAGACGAAAATTCCTCAGCGCCAGTTTACATGAATGCTCAATTCATATTGGCTTTACGGTTAACAAAGGAGAAAATGATGAATGAGGAAAAATAAAAGAAGCGAAACAGAATGAGAAGGAAAATTGAAAGAAAAAAAAGAAAAGATTACAATGAAAGTTAGAAGAAGAAGAAGAAGAAGAAGAAGAAGAAGAAGAAGAAGAAGAAGAAGAAGAAGAAGAAGAAGAAATACAAGCTGAGAACAAAATTCGGAGGAGAACGAAAGAATGGAATAAGAAAGAAGCGATAAAGAGAAATGAAAAAGGCAAAATGAACGATTGTACGAACGAATGTTGAAAAATATAAATGAAAAGAGAAGAAAAGATATAGATCAGAAAAAGGCGGGAAAGGAAGGTAAACGAAATCATTGGTCTGCACCAGAGGTGAGAGAGTTGAGTATTTCTCTAGTGGTGAGATATCAATGTTCGTACCCAAGTAAAAATACAAGTTTCAGAATGCAGATTTTCGAGGTAAGTACATTCTCAACGCATAAAGAAATTAGCACAATGCTCCGTAGGCCATTTGGTTTTGTCACATTAAACTAGTGAGCAAATGGATGGGGAATAGAAGAATTATTAAGCATAGAAGGAAACTTAATTATCTATTTTACTCCTTTTAAACATAAATGAATTTTTTCGTTTTTTTTTGGATAAAAGGACGAAAAAAATCAATAAATATAGGAGAGGAAAGTGAAAATTCGGCAACGAAAGAAAAATAAAAGATAAGGAAATTGCAAAAGAAAGAAACAATTATTGAATGCAATAAGACATTAAAGAAACGTGGAAAAGACTTGGAAAGGAACGAATTTAATGAAGGAAGGAGACTCGAAAAAGATACAAATGAACTCTCGAGGCGGAAAGGGCGAAAGAAAAAAAAGGAAAGGGTAAAGAAACGGTAAAAGAAGAAAACGAAGAATCGTGAGAAAATTGAAAGTTGTATAATTAAATGAAAAATTTGAAGGGTGGAAAAGAGAAAAGCAAAAGCGAAGGATGCGGTACTTAAATTCACTGCTACTGCTGCTGCTGCTGCTGCTGCTACTGCTGCTGCTGCTGCTGCTGCTGCTGCTGCTGCTGAATGTGCCAACTCAAAACGTGTTATTGTCCGTGATATTCAGAACCGTCCCAGAATTATTTTCCCCGAAAGAAAGACATGAATCGCGTTAGGTGACAAACCGGTCATAGATCGATAAATATTGATAGCGAATGATGAAGAAAGGCGGACCGAGGATGGGGAGGCGTGGCTCAATGACGACGACTATTTGAGTGAATGGAAAACGTTGCTTCTGTCCGACACTGAAAGACACGTGTATTTTAGCCTGTGTTTAACAGCTGGATGTCAGAAGCTCTACCTATATATATATATATATATATATATATATAACACTGGCCTTTCGCCTGCCTATGTCTTCGAGGTTGGCGTTTTATTCTGGTGGAGCATAAAGACCGTACCTTCACTCCATACATTATTTTATTGGTTTTCAATTTTTCTTTCTTAACAAAACGTTTCCACACAAAGGAACAGAATATGCTCGGTTAAAAATATGTAGAGAAATCTTAAAATGCAGAAATTCAGCCATTTTATTAAGGCATTGAACACACGTACGTAGGAATGCACGCTTACAAAAACATACGATCTCTCAGAGACTTCAGTAATATATATATATATATATATATATATATATATATAACGTAAATCATTCATACGAAAAACAAATAATGAAGTTAATTATATGGCAAGAATCACTCTCACAAACAATATTTAATAATAAAATACAATCAACCTCGAATCCGTTAATGAATGGTATGATCCTTGTTTATAAATTCCGGTTTTATCAAGTCTTATTTTTGCTATTAGCTCGGCTTTCAATAGTTTCATACGACCATCATCAGGTAGTAAATTAGGTAAGTTTTTTTAAATCCAGGTAATAACGAGACATCGAAAGATAGTGCAAACCGAAAGCAGTACAAGAACGCACAATTTTAAAATTAAAAAAAAAAAATTCAACCTCAGCGTCGTGACTGCACGCTCCAAAATTATTCTTACAGTTAACAATATCACATTTCTAAAAAAACACTTCATTCGGTTTGCACTATCTTTCGATGTCTCATTATTACCTGGATTTAAAAAACTTACCTAATTTCCTACCTGATGATGGTCGTATGAAACGATTGAAAGCCGAGTTAGTAGCAAAAATAAGACCTGATAAAACCGGAATTTATAAACAAGGATCATACCATTCATTAACGGATTCGAGGTTGATTGTATTTTATTATTAAATATTGTTTGCGAGAGTGATTCTTGCCATATAATTAACTTCATTATTTGTTTTTCGTATGAATGATTTACGTTATATAAATTGAACACGCACCACATAATTGATATTAAAATAACTGATCCTACGTGCGAATTCCTGATAATAAGGCATATCAACCTCAAAGGGTTATTTAATGTCGACAAGATTTTTAGGATAGTTTCGTAGGAATGGAATATGTATTCTTTGTAAGAAATCGGGTTTCATTGACGTATTTTTGTAAAGAGGAGTTTTGTCGAGAGTCAAATGTGTTGCCGGTAATATTTTTCTTTTTTCAAAAATGTATTGCTGGTATTTTTATTACAAGAATGTATTTTTATATTTTCATAGTGTTTTGACCTCACTATTGGGGTAACTATTTGCCCATAGCTGGGACCCTAACAGATGCTACCACCCCGGGTCAGGGTGGACCTGCGAACAACAGCAATCAAGAGGTGGTTCCACGATCCTCAAATCCGCCCGATCAGGACGATACTTTTTTAGGGCATCTCGGTGCGCGGTAAAGTTTAGCGAGCGAATCCGTTTGATCATTAATATTGAGTAGTGAGTTCAGTCCTCGTCTTGGCGTTCTGTATTGTTGCCATTTGACAGACTAAACTAGCTTGAGTAGAATAACATCCACTTTTGTACAACAGGCGTCTCGTATATGTGTTCTGTACTAGCTTGATTTTGATACCGCATTTTGGGCTGCCCAATTTACTGAGAACCATATATTTTGTCTTCTTACAATTGATCGTTCACTCAGTAATAATTGATCTGAATGACTAGCTCATTAACCATTACACCAGAACGTAGATCAACGGCTATCAATTGTTCAACTGCTTGTTGGCTGAGCTATTTGCGTAATATATATGTACATATGATATTGGACTGTACTTTGTTTTTATGATGTTTCTCATTGAGCATTGTAAAAAAACGAAACAAATCAAAGTTACGTTTATCTTCTCTATTTCGATATATACGTATATATATATATATATATATATACGTATACACATATATCACAGGCCTGTCTGTGATTTGCAAGATCCATGCGAGACAGACAGATTTTTCCGCAGTGGCTCCAATAACGGGATTGGAAGCTGAAAGAGGCACCATGTTTATATCACGGTTTGCTCTTCTCCACAGTCTGATTATTTATAGGGTGCATCAATTGAGAATACACATTTAGCGGGCCATAAATGGAAGGTAAACTTACGTAATGCTACGAGGCCTACGCACAATTTTATCATACCCCATTTCTCGTGTCGTTGTATCGAGAACATGAATATAGTGCCTTCTAATTTGATGCCAAAAAATGAGAAGTCACGCCATACCCATGACAGTCACAACAATTTGGAGATAGCAAACTTCATGAAATTGACTAGGAGAGCGGTAGAAAGTACAGGTGACTGGGGGGAACACATGGTTGTTCACATCTAGGAAAACTAGGTAAGGAATCAGGTAAAATAATTTATGTACCGTAATAATATCGACTGCCTGATGTGAATCGGGGTAAATACAAATGATAATAAAATAATGAACGAGAGAGTCGTTTTGATAGATCAAGAAGATGAAAAATATAACAAATGAAACATTTAAACAGATATAAAATATACACTGTGGTTTTATAAAATAGCAGAAATACCGTTTTTAATTATTTTTTCTTTCAGTAATATAACAAATTCAAAACTGTTCTAATCTATACATATTTTTTTTTTAAGCATATCACCCCAAGCAAGGCTGGAAGCCACTAGCACGCAAGGGGTTACAGAAGGTTTGGAGAAAGAGCAGGTAGGAGTGGTAAAGGAGAGGATGTGGAGAAAGATAGTGGATCGATCAAGGCAAGGGGGTTACAGAAGATTTGCAGCGAGAGCAGATAGGAATGAAAGGTGAAAGGATGTGGAGAAGGGAAGTGGATAGATCAAGGCAAATGGAGATGCCGATTGACGTTACACTTAAATAGTTGGAGATTATATTTGTAAGGGAAACAGGAATAAGGAAGGGAGTTCCACAGGCAAGATGTGCGAGACATGAAGCTATTGGAGTAGAAGAGACGTCTACATCCAAGAGTTTCAACGGTGAAGGGGTGGGAACGGGATGCCAGCCTCGTAGGACGTTTAAATTCATGAGACCTAGGAACCAGCGAAAGCAGCTCGTCGGAGCAATTACCGTGAAAGTATTTGTAAAAAAGACAGAGCGAGGCAACTTCGCGTCTGTGAGAGAGCGACTGCAGACGAGATGACAGATCAGGGCCAATTACATTGCATATCCGTCTCTGGATCTTATCAAGAACCCTGAGGCAAACAGCAGGGTCTCCAGACCATATATGGCAGCAATACTCCATGCAAGGGCGAATGGTTGATTTATAGATTTGGAGGATCGATTCCGGGGAGAAAAATTTCCTGGCTCGGCACAGGGAGCCAACTTTCCTTGCTGTGGATGATGCAATTGACTCGATGTATTTGTTCCATCTCAGATCAGCGGACAGCGTGAGACCGAGCAGCCGCAGAGAGGAGCTCTCGAGAAGTTGGTCTTCAGACATTCTAATGGGATGCAGGGATGGGTCCCTGTGGTGGTTAATATTATAAATACCTGTAATTCATATAAACTTCTTTTTATTCTATTTCTGAAGATAATTATATTTAAATACATTAAAATGTGTGATCTATCTGTACTATCTCCATATACTCGCCCGTCTCGCGCGCTTGCGCACAACAGACAGTTAGATAAACGCTTTACGGCAATCAAAACTCGGAAAACAAAGTCCCGCTCATCAGTAGATTTACTGAAAGCAAAATTAGTTAAACTAGAAAAAAAGAAATATATTCAAACTTGAGACTTTGTCAGAATAACAAAGTAAATAAAAAGAAAAGGAAAGCCAAAATATTACAAAGGGTTCAAGAGGCTGAACATAACTGAGAGGTCAAAGGCTAAATCGGTAAAGGAGGCAGCAAGTAGCTTACTGACAGTGATATGTTATAAAATTTACAATAATAACTGTACAGAAAGGAAGAAAGTTACATGGCGTTATAGTATGACACAGTATAAGAACAGTCAGTATATGGTGAGATTGGGTTCTACATCACGAAGCGCAACAACAAAATTAAATGTATACAAATTGGTTACTTTAAATACATATTTAATTAGTAATACGATATTAAAAGAGTCCAATGCTTAGAGAAAAAAGTTTAAGAAGTTACATACCGGCGATGTTATCGTTTGGGAGTAGAGTTAACAGGATAGGAAAGTAAGAACCACGTGACTTGATCTTGTGGTTTATTGTGTCGGTTCCGT
This sequence comes from Acanthosepion esculentum, assembly GCA_964036315.1. Lineage (NCBI taxonomy): Eukaryota > Metazoa > Mollusca > Cephalopoda > Sepiida > Sepiidae > Acanthosepion > Acanthosepion esculentum. Next base: position 93,149,980 of record OZ038506.1, on the reverse strand, counting down.
TAATTACTCAGGGTTAAACAGGAAGTGACCAGAACAGTGACCAATCTAAAATGTACCCCAAAAAGGGTGCGAACAAGGAGATAATAAAAGAGAAGTGCTGTACTGTGGTAACAGAACAATATTAGATTTCAAACAAGTTGTTGGAACGCAAGTTTCATTGAATATAATTGCTGAATGGTTTAATGACTCGAGAGACAGATTCCACAATCATGTTGGAATTTCAAAACGATGGTAAAACTTTCTTTGATAAGCATAATTCTTGATGGAAAGCAAAGCTCACAGATAAAGGACCGTAGAATAGTAGAACGTCTTGTATCTGGAAAGCATCGAACTACAGCAGTAAAAGTGACAGCAGATCTAAATCATTGTCAGCTCTGTTTCAACTAAAACAGTTTGACGTTAACTCCATGGATACCATGGAAGGGCTGCACTTGCTATGCCTCTCCTGTCCCCACCAACATTGATAAACAGAAAAATGGTGTTTAGAAGTGGCCAGTGGTTCAATCAAACTATGTCGTCTCTGATGAATTATAATTCACCCTTTTTTACACTGCAGGGAAAATCGGAGAGCCGAGTTCGAACTACAGTCGATTACATTTTCTTATGCGTAAATACCTTTGTATTTAAATTGTTAATGCAGTATTCACTTGCAAAAAGTAATTATTCTTACAATCCAAAATATGTTTTGGCTTTCAATATTATGCAAGGGGTTGATAAGCCGTAAAAAGCAATCACTCACTCGCTCAATCAATCAATCAATCAATTTCACTTCCGGATAAGTTTATGTCTGGAGACAAACAAAACAATCCTTCAACCCTGACTGTTTGACTCCTATCGTAAAGTATGGCGGCGGATCTGTGATGTAGCAATATCCCGTAATTCTCTTAGACTTTTAATAGATTAAAAAAAAAGAAAATAGATCACCTCCACAAGTAAGAAGACACTTCCCTGTTTTAGCTCTTTCAGCGACGATGGCGCCGTCGCTGAAAGTGCTAAAATTGGTTTTATTTGAAGAATGGCTCAACATTCTCTGAACAACCGTTCAGAACTTTCACGCGTCAAATCCTCGACGTATTAAAGCTGTAACTGATGATTAAGGTGAACCAGTCTCGTATTAAATAATAAGAAAACTGGGACCTTCTGAAAATAAAACGGAGTATCAAAAGGTTTTCCCTTGACAATGCTATTATTTTAATTACCTTAACTCCCTCTGCTATGTTTTAAAAAAAAGCTATAATTAGAATTTCAATAAAAAACTAGGCATGTGATAAAAGTGAATTTATAAATTTTTTATTCTTGAAAATTTACAACAAAAATATTAAACACTATTTATTTCCAAATAATAAATCTCCATTTAACAAGGTGTTTCCATTATTTTGTTCAACACATGTAAACACATATCTTCACATAACTATTGTTTCAATATTTTGTTGTCTTGGCAATACAAGAAAGAAAAGTCACATAACATTAACATAATTTGTGATCATCCTCGGGATTGTGAGTAAAGAAGATATAATGTTAGGGTGGATTCTTTCTGGGTAGCTACAGGATCAATGTCAAAACCTACAGCGAGGGCAGAGAGGTGAAATTTTATATTGAGAATAGGTCGTACATGTTTCATTTGAACTCTGCTCGCTCTCATATAGCTGACCGAGTATTTTCCTAAGCATGGCACCGTGAAAACACTAATTTGAATCCCATGGACTCCTACTACTACTACTACTACTACTACTACTACTACTACTACTACTACTACTACTACTACTACTACTACCCCTAATGGCATAATTGATAGGGAAACCAAGCAGCGACTCTACAATACCAAAAAATGTTTGAGGGTCATCATCATAGACGCGATGGTCAACAGGAAAGTGAACGACCTGATGAAATCGCTTCCGAGGTCGCATCAGTACAGACTTTGCGCCTGAGGGTGTCTTTGTGAGCAAGGTCGAGTAGCAGGCCTCAATACAAAAAGACTTGTTGAAAGTTACCTCGTTAACACGATGATCAAGATGAATGAAAACCACCTGATCCGGGCATCTAGTTGATTCCAAGGCAACATCGATGCTGTCCTCGTAAATGAAGCATTTATTTAAATAAACAGATTCTTTTATCAAATATCTTTGTTTTTCTTTATAATTTATCCCCAATTACTCGGAACACACGGTATATACATAGTTTATAGAAACAGGTTTCAGTCAGGCAAAAACGAAAAGAATCGCAAGAAATTAATGGAGATACACTTTATCTGCGTGATGCCGTGACTGCAGGCTGACCTGCATAGCTTGATACTAAGACCACCAACTACCCTCAACTAATTTCTTCATTTATCCAGGCTAATTTTCAATACAGTATGTAGATGCCCGGATGATCAGACATGTGAAATCTTACAACATGAATGCACAATTCAATTAGTAATCAAAATGTCTGAAGGCCGAAATCATGGTCAACACGAATGAGAACCACATGATCTGGGCTTGCAGTCGCCACCAGAGGCCGTAAGGAGATCGTCCTCAAGGCTGAGGGCAATTTCACTGCAGAAACTTTTGAACATGCCTTATCACAATTATATCATAATTTATTTTCAGGTGCCTGTTGCCCTGTATATATGGACTTGTAAAAAGAATATCATATAAAAAAACTTAAAAAATATCTATGCATATCGCTATATAAACATTCATGAGTAAAGAATGAACCAGAAAATATGCCTTTATGCAGAGAATTACAATCTACAACATTGAGTGGATTCATTGCTATTTTCATAAAAGAGCTATGACTGGTGATTTCACGGGCTATATCTGGTAATACAGAAAAAGCAGAAACATCAAGAAATACGAATATACATAACCGATCAAATTATGGTGGCCAAAAACAGAGCTGTTAGTTCTTGAGTTGCTGTGAAAAATGGGCATTTGAGATGTGGGGCTATTCAAACGTCAAAGGTTTTTGGAATAGTGCGCAAAAACAGAATTCAGTACAGACTTTTACCACTACCATTTGTGAGTAGTAGCCATTGTGAGATCGTTCTATACATTGAAATGGAAATTACGTTAACAGAAACAGAGAAAACTATAAGTTTGGGTAATTTTTGTGGTAATATTTCCCGAAGTTTTAGAAACCAATATATATATATATATATATATATATATATATATATATGTATATATATATATATATATATATATATATATATATATATATATATATATATATATATATATATATATATATTTATTTCATCACGGACGACTGACAAGTTCCTGCGATTAAGATTTTTATTTAATTTTTCTTGTGTTCGTACAAGTATTTTCTTTTCCGGACACAAAGTGTGTAAAAATAATGGAAGCTTTAATAATAAAAAAAGAAAGAAATCCACCATTCAATAACTTTGACCTCCACACAATGAAGACCGAAATTAAAATTCTATACCAATCACTATCGCAACTTGAGACGAGTGTAGACAAAAGCAGTTCATTCAGACCTGAGACACTTCATTAAGGAAGATGCCTTAAAGACCGTGCTCTCCTCGAAACAACTATAATAATATCCTAACAACAAAATTAAAAATCGTCGCAAAAAAAAAACAATTCCAATATTATCATCAGACGAGCTGACAAATCTAACGCATACGTAATTTTGGACAAAGCCGATTACAATAAAAAAAAATACAACACATCATCGATGACCAATCTAAGTTCACCAAATTAAGCAGAAACCCCACGGAGACCCTAACAAGATCTGTAAACAAACCAATAACATCTAATAACACCGACGTTGGTTCCCTGAAAATAAAAATAAAATATCATCAGATACTACCAACCGAGATACCTATACGGAAATATAAAAATACACAAAACAGGCTTCGACCAATCATTTCCCATATCCCAACTGCTATCTACAAGCTTTCAAAATTCCTTAATGACATCATTACCCCTTACCTATCCACCAATTACAGCATCATATCCACCTATGAATTCCTTCAATTTTTAAAAGTATAAAACCAACCCAAGGTATTTTTGCGTCACTTGACGTTGAAGATTTATTCACAAACGTTCCCGTTTGATCAAACTATTGCCTTAATCCTTAACTTCGTGTACAAAACTAATTGTATCACACCTCCATCCATCAAACCATATATCCTCAAATATTATTACATGTATCTACACACAAATAGTGCTAGTATGGGAAATCCGCTCAGCCCCTACTTCTCCAATTGCTACATGTCCCACGTAGAAAACAGGGTATTTAAACTCGTTAGTAAATCCAAAATAGATGTACGCTACATAGACGATATTTTTATTTTAGTGAAAAATCAACAAGAAATAGATAACCTCAAGAGCACATTTGAACAAAACTCCCATTCTTAGACGTTCTTGTAGACTACAGTAATAACATTTTCACCACCTCATTATATAAAACCTCACTAGCAGAAACTCTTGCCATCTTAATTGTAAGAGTGAATGCCCACTTAGATATAAAATAGCAGTTATAAAAATCTTCCTAAAGGGAACACACGAGAATTCATCCTTTCGTCTACTCTTCCTTAAAGAACTCAATAATGCAAAACAGACACTAGTTAACAATGGTTTTCCTATCTCATCGGATTAGACTATATCTTTTCATAGTAACTAATAATGATACTTGACATACAGACAAAAACAATCACATTGACATCTTCTACAAAGGTCAAATACACGTCAACTATAATCAAGATGAATTTTCAATTACAATTATCATGAAGAAATACACTACCCCAGTCGACCCGAATAAGAAAATTAAAATATCTATTACAAAAAATTTAAAACAGCTAACCTTATTATAAAAAATAACAACACACCTGCAAAATCAAAACTAGAAAGAACCAATATTATTTCCGAGTTCAGGGAACTTTGTTTCCTGATTTAACCAATCTCATAAATAATTACCTCGGTCACACTACCACATGTCTATCCAGGAGACTTACGTCGCACCTATCTGACCATAGCTTCATTAGGAACTTAATAATATTCGAGGTTTAATGTAAGCGATGAAACTATAAGAAGAAATGGAAATGAAGCAAATGGGTACCATATGACTTAACACCAGCAAACAAACTGTAGAGGCTTACCATATGCCCTTCTCATCGCTGTAGACTAACAAAAGAACCCATTTTTGATTGAACTATGACGTGTGATGAAAAGTGGATCATGTATACAGACTCTAAGGGGAAACATCATTGGTTATCGCCGGGTGATCCTTTGCCACAAACTTCAAAGGTAACACTATTTCGAAAAAAACAAAAAACAAAAACTTTTGCTGCGTGTCTGGTGGACATACCAAGGAATAATTCACTGAGTTTTTAAAAACGGGTGAAACCATTACTGCTAACAAATATTGCGAGCAACTTGAACGAGTTCAGGAAAATTTGCTGAAGAAACAGGCTGCATTAGTAAACAGAAAACAAGTTTTGTTTCTCCAGGACAATGCTCACCCACATGTTGCAAAAATGACCCTTGCCAAGATAGCAGAGCTAAAGTGGGAGATTATGCTTCATCCACCATATTCACCAGACCTCCCCCCAACAGATTTTCACTTGTTTTTAGGCTTAGATAATCATATGAAGAACAGGAGATTTAATAATGAAGATGACTTGAAAACGGAAGTGCATAACTTTTTCCAAAGTAAAACCGAGGACTTTTACAAAAATGGTATTACTCAGTTGTTGAAGCGTTGGCAGGAGGACATAAAATGTGGTGGTTCGTATTTTGATGCATAAATACATTTAAGACTTTAAATATGCATCTTTAATTTCCTTTATAAATTTCGGCCAAAACCTTTTGGGCACCTGACATATATATATATATATATATATATATATATATATATATATATATATATATATATATACACACACACACACACATATATATATATATATATATATATATATATATATATATATATATATATATATATAGATATTAAATGACACGTCTCTTCAGGACGGAGGTGACGAATCATTTCTTTTCTTTTTTATTACTGAATTATCAATTATATCTTCTAGGCCAAGATAGTGAATTAATTTCCCCATTACCTGGATTCAACGTAGCCCAGTCTACCCTGCTATTTAACCCTTGTATAGTGTAGATAATATTTAAAGAATATGTGTGCATATGTCTTATTTATTACTTCACCCTGGACATTGAGACAAGCTTATGAATAAAGATATTCAAAACAAACAACAAAAATCGCTGTCACTCGCTGCATTCTGGAAAGACATACAATCTGCGTTGTGTGATATTTTTGTAAGTAGAAGACACGTGACTTGGCACGTGACTGGCTCGTTGTATAATGCGCATAAATAACTTAACGAATATCTGGAAGGCAGATATGAGGATGCGCACTAGCAGCTGACAAAATATTTGGAGAGGAAAAATTAGTGGAGAGAATTCAAGAGACGTCCATGAAATATATATATATATATATATATATATATATATATATATATATATATATATATATATATATATATGTATATATATATATATGTATATATATATATATATATGTATGTATCTATATATATATATATATACATATATATATATATATATACATACATATATATATATGTATGTATCTATATATATATATATACATATATATATATACATACATATATATATATGTATGTATGTATATATATATATATATATACACACATATATATATATATACATACATACATATATATATATATATATATATATATATATATATATATATATATATAGGCTTAATAAAGATATAAAATTTACAACTTAGCGGAGCGTTTCTCAACCCGTGCGCCCTTGTGCACTAATACACCATGAAATGTAGCCAGATGCGCTCAAAGTTAACAGAAGAGTAAGTTATAAATTATTTTTAAAAAATCCTTATTTTCAAAAAGCTAGAGAGACCAAGCAATTTAATGTCTTAAAAATAAATGCTTACTTCAGAATTTATTTTTCCTTAGTAAAACTTAAATACGCCTCAGAGATTTAGTTATTCGACAAATGCACCTTGAAGTGATTATAACATCAACTGGCTATGGTAGATAACTTATGATGAAAATGATTTATTTGGGAAACTAGAAAATAAGTCATTACGTCATTTGAATGTTAAAAAGGAGAGGGGAACCTAATTTCAAAATTAAAAAAAAACTTACTTGTGGGAATGTCTTGATTAACCAAAGCTAAAATAGAAAATACTTGTGGGAATGTCTTGATCAAAGCTAAAATAGAAAAATGAAAAATAAGGTGAAAAGGTGGGTAATAAATTCATGTCTTGATAAATTGACACTTTAGACAAATTCACAGCGGACATACTGTTGCAGATATAAAGTTTAGATACGGTGAATTCAGTGAGTTCGTTATTTTTAAGGAATTTCAATATTAAAAAAAATAAATATTTCAGAACCTTCTGAAAGTTGCCGCTGGTATAATTAAAACATTTTTATATATATGGAACCTATAATAAACGATACTTATTATATTGAATGGGCAATAAAATAAGTCAATATTAAAATTGAAAAATCAAAGAATTAAAAAAATATTATGTGGACCATTATATATTAATAAAATAATAGATATGTAATTGTAATGCGTAGATTTTTTATGAAAAATTCTTTTAACTAAATTTTAAAATAAACATTATACAATGCCTATAAATTACTGTTAATTCATATCTCTGATTTAGGAGAACTTTATTTTTAGGAAACTTTATAATATGCAGCTTTCCTGTAAACACAGGGGACATGGGTCATTTAAATATTTACGTTCTCGTTTTTTTAATATTTTCCATTTTACGGTAGGGTTTTTTTAAAAATTTCTTTTACATAACATAAATATTTAGAAAGGGATGTTCGGTTACGGTACGCATTGTTAAAAGAAGATATGTGCTGATAGCACCTTTGTTTAAAGGTTTTTTTGTACTACCAATATAAAATTTCTTAACAATCGGGTTTTCAGTAGGTGAAATGGTACATTGGTAAACAATAGATTTAGTAAGACACCTATTTTGCAATGGACAACTTTTAGGATTTCTGCAATTACAGAATTTATTATCATTAATGATTTCTGTTTTAGAATTACGATTGTTACTTTGATTTAAGTGTTGATTTAAAATTTTATTATTATGTTTTTTTAATAATTATTTCTAAATTATCTGTACAACTGTAACTTAATTTAAGTGTATTTTTATTACAAATCTTATTTAGAGGATTATTACTTGGGAAATGTTTCTCAATCAAACTGAGAAACTTCTGCCCTAACTTAGTGCTAACCATTTGTTACCTTTATATATATATATATATATATATATATATATATATATATATATAAGGAGAGAGAGATGTAAAAGAAAAAGAAAGGAGGAATTGATGAAGGAAAGAAACAAAAGCAAAAAATATGGAAATAAGGAAAATAGAGAAATATCGAAGAAAGAGACAAAATTTTCGAAATAGGAAGTAAAAAGAAGAATAAAGAAAGAAAACAAGTGAGCGAACAAGAAGAAGAAGGAGGAAAAGAAGAAACGATATAAAGAGGGGAAGCAGCGCGCCTGGCATAGAGTGATGGTTAACGAGCCTCGTTTCTCAGGCTCTGTGCAAATGTAATGAATTCGACTCATAATAAGCGCCCTATAATCGTACCTATGGAGTATTAGGTTGGTGCAAAAATAATGTCGTTTTTTGACGTTCAAATTCATGTGAGAAAACGACATTATTTTTGCACCAACCTAATAATTTAAGAAAAATGTAACAAAGAGAGTCAGAGTCTACGATTATGAAAGAAAGAAAGAGAAGAAAAAAAAGGAAAAACGGCGAAAACGGAAGAAGAGAGAAAAAGAGAAAAAGGGAGAGAAAGAGGAAAGTGGAGAAAGAAAGAAAGAAAGATAGATAGATAGATAGATAGATAGATAGATAGATATTGGCAAGATAAGAACATGAAAGTGTCAAAAAGGGAGGAACATTAACATTGTAATAAGCAAGAAAAGTGGACTGACCAAAAATATTCGAAGAAGCAAGTGTTGCGAATGTAAAAAGAAAGAAAAGATGTTAGATTTTCTCATACGGGGAAACAAGATTTTAACCAGGTATGCTTTATCGTGTGGCTACCGAAGTCTCTGTAGCAAATCCAGGCTCAGTTACTCCTTTCGTTAAATGCGCGCCTCTCACTGTAATTTTCGACATATATCTAAACACTATAATTTCATATCCGAAACATAAAATTAATGCCGGACTAAAATCAGTTAATTGATTTAAGTAATCTGTTTACGTTCCAAATGCATGTAAAAGAGGTCACTGTCTAATCAAGACAAAATGTACTTTTCCAAGGATAAGAGAATGACATTTCCAGGATAAAAGAATGCAGGTTCAATCCCTACCGAGAGTTATATTTTCTTTAATAATCTGTTTAGACTGGTTGACATTAATTTCACTTAAAAAATATATAACCAGAAACTTTACTCAAACAGGGTAACCACTAAAATAACGTGTTAAAATAATAAATAATGTTTGTGTGTGTCTGTGTGTGTCTTTATACATTTGTTCATAAGGAAGTCAACTTTTGTCTGGTATCCCCGGTTTTCTCATTTCGGTCACCTATTCACCTCCGATGCATCGAGTTAACGTTTACCAAGGAAGAAAGGCGGAACGTCATTCTTAGAAGTAATAATTACATTCAGGTACTTGTAAAATCTGCAGTTAGTACACAGTAGGCCTGATTGGTATTTCAGATATTCACAGATTTCCCATCGACCCTAGCGACTAAAAATATTGCAAATGGTTATTTTTCAAGGTAAGATGCATTCTCATCCTCCATGTAAAAGACTGATGCAGAACATTTTTTACTCCGTAGTATGAATGTATCTACAGTTTTTTACAGCTGTACTAATGAGAACACATCTGTGTCTTAGCGATAATACATTTTTGTTACATATGTCGCATTAAAATTCACACACGCACATAAAATCATGCGATATTATTCATCATATCTCCAGAGATTCCGATGAATCCAGCGACAGCAAAGGTGTGTATGATGTTCGGATTCAAGTCGGCTGTTCATTCATCAATTCTCCCGTGCACAGTCGCAGGCGCATGCGTGTTCAAGCGTCCACCAATAAGCAGATTCGAGCGCAGATAACCTTTCTCTCGTTCTCTGTGTTTATTTCCGAGCGCCCACCCGTCACACTTCCCACAAAATTGTGGCACATTGTATTCAAACATGTATAAATACCTAACTACACAAGATCTAATTACACTCTATTTTATAGCTCAACGATACTAGAAAAGATGGTTATATGAAGTTTTTCGAATGTTTATATATATATATATGTGTGTGTGTGTGTGTGTTTGTGTGTGTGTGTGTGTGTATGTGTGCGCGTGTGTGTATGTGTGTACCGCCACGGTATTTTGATGAATACTTGTTACCGAAATGCAGCTTATCCATATGCGTGTATGTACACGCACATGCGCGCGTGCTCGTTGACACGCCATAATATGCAGCGAGGGGGGGAGGGGAGAGAGAGAGAGAGAGGGAGAGAAACAGAGACAGACAGACAGAGACTGGGACAGAGAGAGAGGGGGAGGGAGAGAGAGGGAGGGAGAGAGGGAGGGAGAGAGAAACAGAGACAGACAGACAGAGACTGGGACAGAGAGAGAGAGAGAGAGGTGGAGGGAGAGAGAGAGAAACAGAGACAGACAGACAGACAGAGACTGGGACAGAGAGAGAGAGAGATAGAGGGAGGGAGAGAGAGAGAGAAACAGAGACAGAGACAGACAGACAGAGACTGGGACAGAGAGAGAGAGAGAGAGAGAGAGAGAGAGAGAGAAACATACAGATATGAATGAAGAAAGCCTATTTACACTCCATTTCTCAATATAGTTGTTACAAATGATAAATATTTTTGTCAGTCAGGTAAATACAGACGCACGCACGCACAAGCACACATGTACAGATACACACACACACGCACACGTTATTCAGATAATAATAACAATTAGCTTCTTTCTCTCATCCTACGTGTATATATCGTAATCTATCTATCTATCTATCTATCTATCTATCTATCTATCTATCTATCTATCTATCTATCTATCTATCTGTCTGTCTATCTATCTATCTATCTATCTATCTATCTATCTATCTATCTATCTATCTAAAAACTTATATAAACAGATTGGTTGGTTGGCAGAGGCAACCACATGGGTCCCTCGTGACTTCACCATAGTCAAAACCCGTGCCCGCGCATGCGTCTACCTCTCGGCTTTCCGTTGGCCTTAACAACGACAACGACATCACCGATATATGCAAATCAAGCTAAACTCCTCCTGTCTCTTTAAGCCTCTAAGTCGCACAGAAATACTCATTGAAACATTGAACGTTCCCCGAAATGAAAGGGGAAGTTCGTTTCTGTGAATGAGAAGAGAAACGTTTCAGGACATGTGCCATCACCGTTCGTCCAATGTTGAGCGAACACTCCACCCAGATCTGCTTCTTTGCCTTGCGACACCTAGCCCACGTGCTCTGAATGCAATGTACAAGTTTTTCAACGAAGAGATTACTGAAATAATTGACTAGAGCGCGAATGTTAGAAACTTGCAACGTGGTGATCTGGAACTGCACGTTCTTTTCTCTGTATATTCCCATTATAAAAAAATCTACTGTATTTGAGGGGATAGAAAATGTGTTGAGGGGGAGATGGGGGATGAAGAAGGGAATGACGTATTCATTGGAGTCTTATGGGAGGTAGTAGGAATTATATATTTTAGGTTTTACGATAAATTGTCTCAAAAGTACGAATACCACTCGAAATGCAAAATGGTTGGTCGCTATCTTTTCCTTGGAGCATACATCAAAGAAAGGAATGAACGTATAAAGGAAATCGCTAAAGATGTATCAAACTTATGCCAAAAGAAATTAAATTTCTAAAATTTATCAACTCAAGTCATACAAGCAAAACTGGATCAAGTGCTGAACATCTACGATGAATATGTAAACGAGGAAAATATGATCCATTGAATTAAATTTTTGATATCACAAAATAAAATGTTGAGTGACTGTGTCGTGTGGACAGACGGTTCGAAAGCAAAAGACATGTTGGATGTACGACTGGAAAGACTGTGATTTCGAAAATTATTCATCCATCCAAAAGAGAAAAAAAAGTAGCCTTGGAGACGAGGACAACAACAACATGAAACTTCGGACCAGAGACTAAATATGAAGAGTCTGTTTTTTCCGAAGAGTATCCACAAGGAAAAGTAAGAAGTATAGCAAAACCAAAACTTCAACAAAATTAGTAGCGTCTTTAAACATATTTACCAGCAAAAGAGCAAATGTTTGTCAGTAGTTATGTCAAGAAGGAAAAGCGGATAATGTTGTCCAAAGAATAACAGCTGTTCTGGATGAATCAAGTTTATGGAAGAACATAATGATGATTGTTACGGACACTACGAACGGAAACGCTGGAAGCAGGAATGAGATTGTCAATCAGTTATAAAGACTATTTTCTCACACTGGAAGAACCACAATTCATTGGCTGTCAACATCATGTTCTTGACCGAGTGCTTCGCGTAGAAATGGGTGACGAACTTAGAGGAAAAAAACACACCGCCCAATATCAAATATCCGTTTATCTGTGGATTTGTAAATAACTACGAACAGCTCAAGAAGAATTTCAAGAATGATAAAGAAGAGATTACTTAAACAGCAGGATTATATGAAATTACTGTTTCATTTAACTCGAGTTTTCCTCTTTTTCGAAGAAACTGGAAAATTTCTAAAGTGAAGGTTTACCTAACTTAAGTAATGCAAGATTAATTCTAGAGCAATATTAGCACTTTTGTTATTTATTAAAGAGACTCGCTATTCGAAATTTGTAGATTCATCTCTTACAGATGGGCGGAGTATTTGTTTACTGACCAAAACTATTATGTAGATGATTATCAGAAGTTATGTAGCAGCTTGCAGGCTCACAGAAAAGCATTAAACTTTGGAATCCAGAACCATCGAGACTGGAAATTTCCAGAACAAATCAGTGTGCAGAACGTGCAATCAATTGCCTTCAATATCTTTATGACGTATGTGAAAAGCAGAAAGTTCAGCTAACATTTTTTTCCTCTCGTCATAGGCCTCCGTCGGTCAGGGTTGACCATGGATATGACGATAAACTACAGCCAGCATCGGGTAGGTGGAGCTTGGGAAGGCAGTTCACGTAGGGAAGGAAAACCCTTATTTCAAAGCTCCGCTGTCTTGCGGCTATATCCAGTCACAGAAAAAGCTTCAGGAGTAAACCTCGAAGAAAAATCCAGAGACCCTAAGGCCTTTGCACCCAACCCGTCCTGACAGCTCCTGCTACGGCACCGGTCCCAAACTGTAGAGTCCTTGTCGTCCTTTTGGTCTCACTGGTGACGTGGAGAGAGGAACGTACTACATGGGCAACAGCCTGTCCTCCATATCACATCGCCCAGGCTTACATCCGACCACACCACACTATTTCCTCTAATAAAACAATAATTGTATATTATACTGTAATTATGCTAAATAATCAACATTATCTTTCTTTATAAAGCCATTTTCACTGTTACATATAAGTTTCTAATTGTATATGCAAGTTTGCAATTTGTGTTTATTCGTAAGCTTGGATGTTATGGTAAATGAATACGTTACATAAGGACACTATGCAATTACATTAGTAGCAAAATGAAAAATAAAGCTTATGAAATATTTTGGTTTTTATCATTATTATGTATATGATAAAACCGAATTTTCGGTTCGAGGGTTGACCTTTGCAAGTACTAAAGCAAATTAATACTTTTTAGATTACTTTTGAACAAAAGTTCATCGATTTCTGACACAGGAAAATAGTGTTAAAAAAGGCATAACTATATAGGATTAATACAAATGAAATTTGTCACTTAGCTGATTGATGTTATATTCAATACCTCGACTCGAGAGTTCGTAGACGAAACTTTTTATAATATTTCAGTCCACTAATCACACTAATCAGGATACACAACGGATTTTCTTATTTTCATCATCTTTAAAGAAGTTAAAATTTAATTCATGCGATAGTTATTAGTATTAGGTTATATATATATATATATATATATATATATATATATATATATATATATATATATATATATATATATATATATATATATATATACACACACATTTGTAAAAACAATATGCTTGATTTAGTTGTGTAACTCTACCGAGTGAAGATATTTCTGGTTGACACCAAATTAGTTGTGTTTCAATCCTGGCTTGAGGCATTCGGATGTCTAGTCGCACTGAGGAGCTGTGATACAGCGAAACAGTACTGTCTGTGAATCACACACACACACGCACACACACACACACACACACACACACACACACACACACACACACACATATATATATATATATATATATATATATGTGTGTATGTATATATATATATATATTTTTGAATTGGACATAGTCCGGCAATTTATTTAAATACATTTATAATATGTTTAACGTTCTTTTTATAGATACAAGCTTAAATACTTGTATCTATAAAAAGAACGTTAAACATATTATAAATGTCTTTAAATATATATATATATATGTATGTATATATGTATTTGTGTGTATGTGTTTGTAGGGTGTATAATAATGTACGAATCAAAAGTGAAGTTGATGATACAAAGTGGAAAATTTATTAACGATGCGTTTCTCAAATTCGTATGCTCTCTTTGGCTTCCTCAGCCTGGAATGAAACAAAGTGCCGCCCACGCGACGCCAGCGTATGTTTATGTTTGGAAATGCGAGAAACACATCTCCAACAAGCTAAACGCGCTAAAAATTAAAACTACTACATTACCCACTAAATCTATACGTAACATATTGAATAATACCAGCAGACAGCATATTACATCCGATGCTTGTGTCTATCAGGTGCCTTGTAGAGACTGCAACTTGAGTTATGTAGGCGAGACAGGTAGATCATTGAAATCTCGCATTTCCGAACATAAACGTGATATTCGCCTCGGTAATCTAAGCAGTGCTTTAGTTATACACATAGCCAAATCTGATCACAATTTTGATTTCGACTCTGTGAATATTTTAAAATATATCCACAATAAAAACCTTAGGCAGATTTATGAGGCTGGCATGATAGCCACCTCACACACAGTAAATACCCGACAAGGTTTCTTTCATATAGCAAGCTGTCTAGCAAGATTAATGCGTGACAAACGTACCGATAAGCTATAGTTTTAAATAAGTCCCCCCACCTTCCACTTAGGACACAATCTTTTCCCTGTGCGCAGGTTTTCGTAGTGCCGCCCACGCGACGCCAGCGTATCCGACTCCAAGAAAGAATACTCTGACTTTAGAATTTCAATTTTTCTGTTTCTGACCAGTCCTGCATATATCGTCTCTTCATCTAACTTAAATCTAATATAAATATGTCTCCATTAACCATGGCCTGAAGAAGGTCTATTTGACCGAAACGTCTGACGTCGACAGAATAACAAAAACAAAATAAAAACAGTAAACTCACATATTCGGATTTTGCTTTGTCTTTTCCACATTTTCATCATACCGTCGGATCTACATCCACACATTTGCTTACATACACACATATATATATCTATATATATTTGCATATACGTGTACATACATACACATCCATCAATGCATATATATATATATTAAAACCTATATAATTAAGATAATTCTTATTTGATAAATACGATTTGATCACATATGTGAAGTAGTTTTTTCTTCTTAAATTGTAAAGATTTATTGCAAAATTCGTTTGAAATTCGAATAGGTTATCTTTTCAGCCTTTGGTTCCGGGATTAAGATAATGATATGAGGCCAGCATTTTTCTATACCTGGAGTTCTTAAACTGGAGGCATTCCTGTCAGGAAACCACAAGCAATTTTCAGAGGATGCGCGAGGCGTCAGGAAAAATAGAAAGGTATTACTTATTTTTAGAATTCTCTTAACGAATGATCGTAGTATACAGTGATGAACATAAGATATTAAAAAAATAATTAGTCACAGCTTGACAGTAACAATTTAAAATTTCTTTCTTCTTTTATGTGCTGTATCCTTTCAGGAGGTAGGCGATCATGGCCCTCCACTTCTTGCTTTGCCTTGTAGGTTTTAATACGTTTTGTCTTTTGTTATTTCTTCCAAACCATGTTCTGCCATCAATTTACTGAAGCACATCAAATATGTTACGCGCTGCTTTCATCTGTCCCTTTTTTCTTCAATCTATCTTATAAGTATCAGGTTATCCAGGACCTCTTTCTTCATTATGTGCCCAAGAAATTTTAACTGCCTTTTCCTGATGTTAAGTAAAAGCTTCCATTTTGTTTCCATTTTCTCTAAATGTTCGTCATTGCTCATATGTTCGGTCCATAGCATCCTCAGCATCTTTCTGTAGAACCACATTACCGTTGCTTCATATCTCTTCTTCATCTTTGAAGAATTTGTCCAGCATTCGCTGCCATAGGACTGATATCATGTAACAGTTCATTACTCTTCGTTTCCAATGAAATTTTCTGTCTTAATACTCGGGTTAGTTTTTGGGACGTATCTTTGCTGATAGAACAGGTATTTACATTTTTGTACTTGTTTGATTTTAGTATCCCCGATTTGTAATTTGCATATTGTGGTTCTCCTGTCCAGTCTGATTTATCAGGATATTTTCACCCCTTGCATCTACATCTGTATGATAACTTTTTATTTAATGTGTCTGCTAAACTGGCAGCTCGTTGAGTACTTTTGTGTTTTCTCCAATAGAATAAAATACAAGAAAACTAGCATTCTTTTGCATTCACTATGAGATTAAAAAAGGCAGGAGCATATTGATGAATGTATAAACGCATTCGAAAAGTAATTTCTAGAGCACGTAATTTTATGAGTTTATAAAACGATATAAACTGCAGGCCAAAGGGCAGTAAACATTAAAAGAAAATGTATCTAAAACTAAAGCAAGAATTTTATCATCACGGTACTGAGTTACAAGCAATAATCAGAAGTTTAAAAAGTTATCAAAGAACAGACTTTATCGCCTGTCCCCCTGAAAGTAATTTTAATTCTTAAAGGTCCTTTCTACAGCAGCTGATGTTGCTGGAGTGAACGTATTACAGGCCGTAGGTTGAGGACAAAGTTGAACGTCAGTGGATATCTGAAATAGCCTTTAAATCATTAGATAAGGGTTTGCCACCATGACAGTCTGACATGTTTTTAAATCGCTTCTGCTTTCTCTCCTGGCATGGACACGGCTTAAATTCCAGATGATCCAAACTAACGAGGGTAGTGTCATGTGGCACATTTTATTTCTTGTTGCAACTCACTTATATATAATTCAAGACTTTGTCACGAAAAAGACATTTATATTAAAAAAGAAGAAAAATATTAAAGCTGAGAGGGGTAGAAAAGTATTTTTGAAAAGGCCGAAAACTGCATTTATACTGAAAAGGGACAAAAAGGCATTTATAATCCGTCAGTTATGTGCCATGCGTGATACACGCTTAGGCGATCATGTATCTTTCGATATATGACTGACGAGGCAAATTTTTCCCCGCAGTAGTTTGCTATTTCTTTCTGCGGTAGACCAGTTGCCATCCAAGGCTATAGAACCCGGTGTGTCCTGCTATTTACCTATAGCTGGAGGGGAGAAGAAGAAGAGGATTCACACCTTTCCCAAGGGTATTAGCAAAGGTATGAATCCTATTCTTCTTCTCCCAGCATTTATGATACTAGGAGAAAAACGGAATTTGCTCTGAAAAGGAGTAAAAAGGGCATTCATGAAAAAGGACATTTATAAAGAAAAGGGCAAATTCAAGGTGAAAAAATGGAAAAATTCATTTATGTCAAAAAGATGGAAAAGCCATTTATTCTTAAATGGAGGAAAACGTTTACAGTCTAACGGGTGAAACGGTCAAAAACCTAATCATGCTGAAATGGGGTAAAAATACATTTATTACGAAAAGTGTGAACAAAGGCAAATATTTGCAAAGCTTTTATACTGAAAATGAGTAAGTGTCAAAAAAGGAATTTATGCTGAAAAGTGACAAAAAGGCATTTAATGAGAAAAGTGAGCAAATATTAATTCATTCAGAGGAAGGTTAAAACGGCATATGATAAAGAGAGAAACAGAAGAGGTATTCATGGCAACAAACTTAAAATAATTTATGATTAAAATTATATATAAAAAAGCATTTATGCTTTAAAAAGGTTCGATAAACGCATTTATGTTGAAAGTCAAGAAGAAAACATTTACCCAGAAAAATGTATAAAAAGAATTCTTATCTCGAAAAGTAATAATAAAAGCAATTATGATGAAAAGGACTTAAATGGTATTTATGTCTAAAAGGTGCGAAAATAAATTCAGGCTGAAAAGGTTAAAAATTAATTTATGCTGAAAAAGGAAAAAAAGAATTCATCCTGAAAAGGGAAGTGAATATATTGATGATGCAAAGTCGTAAAAAGGCAGTAAAAGTGAAAAGGTATTCATGCAGAGAAAATGCAAGAAATAGGAAAAATACTGAAAATGAGTAGAATGAAAAATATATCTTCTTTACAAAATATAAGTTCTTTAAAAGATATTTTTATGAAAAGACAAATATTATTATGTAAGAATTAAAAAATTGGAAAAAGAAAATAAAAGAAATAAATTAAAACAAATGGTAAGAAATAATATGCTTTTTATAAAAGGTAATTTATTATGAAAGGTGTAAAAATTTATGTTGAAAAAGTTAAAAGTTAAATAGAATAAAAAACAAAGGAAACGAAGTGGTAGACAAAATATAAGCATTTTACAAGAAGTCATTTATTATAAATGCGCAAAAATATATGTTGAAAAAAATCAAAAATAGAATTAATAAATAAAATAAAAATAAAGAAATGAGCAGAAAGAGGTTGAAAAAATATATGCTCATTACAAAAAGTCATATGTGAAGAAAAGCGTAAAAATTCATGTCGAAAAATTCGAAAAATAAAATAATAAAGAGAAACATATGCTCTTTACAAAAAGGCATAGTCTGAAAAGAGGGAAAATTTATGCTGAAAGAAGCGAAGATAGGTAAAAAAACTAAAAAAACGAGAAGAAATCAGCCAAAAAATAAACGGTATTTAAAAAATTCATTTATTAAGAAAAGCGTAAATATTTACATTGAAAACGTCGAAAAATAGATAAAAAACAATAAAAACAAAAAAATATCTCGTAATGATCAAAAGAAATATATACACTTTTTGTAAAAGTTGATGTTGAAAAAGTCTGAAAATAGGTAAAAGAAATAAAAATGTGACGAAATTGTCTAAAAAATATGCTCTTTACATTTATCATCAAAAGCGTAAAAAATTATCGGAAAAAATGTAAAAAACAGTAAAATAAAATAAAATGAAAGAAAGTAAATAAAACAATCGAAAAATATTTGCTCTTTGCTGTCAAAAGCGTATATATTGATGTTGAAAAAATACGAAAAAATAGGTAAAACAAAATAAAAGCAAAGAAATGAGACGAAATGGTAAAAAAATGTACGATCTTATGGCAAAAGAAATTAAATTTCCAAAATTTAGCAACTCAAGTCATACAAGTAAAACTGGATCAAGTGCTGAACATCTACGATGAATGTGTGAAACGAGGAAAATATGATCCATTGAATTAAATTATTGAAATCACATGATAAAATATTAAAAGACTGTGTATTTAGTATGAAAAGCGTAAAGGTATATGTTGAAAAATGCCGAAATGAAATTAGAACAACAAAAAAGAACCAACTGAGAATAATGTTCGAAGATATATATGCTTTTTAGACAAAGGCATCTATTATGAAAAGCGTAAATGCTTATGTTGAAAAGGTCGAACAATGGGTAAAATAAGATAATTGAAATAATATGGTCGAAAAA
The DNA here is from genome assembly GCA_964036315.1 of Acanthosepion esculentum. Classification (NCBI taxonomy): domain Eukaryota; kingdom Metazoa; phylum Mollusca; class Cephalopoda; order Sepiida; family Sepiidae; genus Acanthosepion; species Acanthosepion esculentum. Next base: position 93,130,061 of record OZ038506.1, on the reverse strand, counting down.
ATATATACCCATTAAATAAAGTCATTATGAAAAGCGTAATGGTTTATGTCGGAAAAGCGTAATGTTTATGTCGGAAAAGCGTAATGTTTATGTCGAAAAAGCGTAATGGTTTATGTCGGAAAAGCGTAATGTTTATGTCGGAAAAAGGTAAAACAAAATAAAGACAAATAAATGAAACTAAATAGACAAAAAATATGCTTTCTAGAAAAAGCCGCTTCTTGTAAAAAGCCTAAACGTTTATGTTGAAAAATGTCGGAAAATATGTAAAACAAAATAAGAACAAAGAAAAGATACGAAATGTTAAAAAATATATGTTTTTGAGAAAAAAATCATTTATTATCACTTATAAATGATTTTTTTCTCAAAAACAAAAAATAAAAAGAAAAGAAAATGAGACGAAATGATCGAAAGATCATTTTAGTAAAATCAATTTATTATGAAAAGCAAAAAGGTATTTGCCGAAAAACGTGATAAGTAGGTAAAAATAAATCAAACAAATGAGAGGAAATGGTTGAAAAAATATATAACACTTAGCAAAAGGTATTTATGATGAAAAGCGTATAGGATTATGTTGATAAAATTGGAAAGATAGGTAAAAGCAAAACAAAAAATCATACAAAGTGTTAAAAAATATAAATTTTTAAAAAATGTTATAAATAATGAAAAGAGGAAAGATTTAATTTGAAACAGTCGAAAAGTAAGTACAACAAAATCAAATCAAAGGAATGAGTCGAAATGTTCGAAAATATAGCAAACTTTTTCGAATATGTCATTTATTATGAAAAGGGTAATTGTTTATTTTGAAAAATATCTCAAAATGTTACAGTAAATTAAATAAAAGATATCAGACGAAATGTTCGGAAAAATAACATGCAGTTTTGAAAATGTCATTTATTATGAAAAGCGTAATCTTTTATGTTGAAAAAAGTTGAAAAAACGGAAAACAAATTTAAAGAATCAGACGAATTGTTACAAAATATAGCATGTTTTACAAAAATTTCATTTATTATGAAAAGCCTAAAAGTTTATGTTGAAAAAAGTTGAAACAAAGATAAAGAAAAATAAAATCAAAGAAATCCGACGAAATGCTCGAAAATATAACATTTTTTCGAAATTGTCATTTAGAACAAAAAGAAAAAATCTTTATATTAAAAAATGCCGAAAATGTTTAAACGAAAATTAAATCAATGAATTCATAAGAAATGTTCGAAAATATAACATATTTTTTGAAAATTTCAGTTATTACGAAATGTGTAAAGGTTTATCGTTGAAAAGTCGAAAAAATGGTAAAGCAAAATAAAAAAAAATATAACATGTCTTCGAAATTGTTATTTATCATGAAAGGCGTAATTGTATATATTGAAATAAAGCTGAAACAAATATAAAGTAAAATCAAATCAAGAAATTAGACGAAGTGTTCGAAAATGTAACATGAATTTTAAAAATATTATTTATTATGAAAAACGAAAAAGTTTACGTTGAAATAATTCGAAAAGTGTTTAAGCAAAATAAAATCAAAGAAATCAGACGAAATTTCCGAAAATATTACTAATTATGAAACGCATAAGTTTTGTGTCTAAAAAAGTAGAAAAATGTAGAGCAAAATCAAATATAAAAAATCAGAAGAAATGTTCGAAAATATGAAAAGCCTTTTCGAAAATGTCATTTACAATGAAAAGCGTAAATATTGATAAAATTCGAAAAAAATTTAAAGGTGAAGAAAATCAAAGAAAGCAGACGAAATTTTGAAAAATGAAACATGCTTTTACAAAAATATTACTTACTATGAAAAGTATAAATGTTTATGCTGAAAATTGTCAAAAAGTTTAAACCAAAATAAAATCAAAGAAATCTGACGAAATAGACGATAATATGACGTTTTTAAAACTATCATTTATTATTTAAAGCATAATTGCTTATGCTGAAATAAGAGGGAAAATGTAAAGAAAAGAAAATGAAAAAAATCAGACGAAATTTACGAAAATATAACTGATTTTTCGAAAATGTCACTTATTATGAAAAGTGTAATCTTTTATGCCGAAAAAAGCAGAATAAAGAAAACGCGCATAAAATGAATGAACTCAGATGTAGAGTTCGAATATATCAAAAATATTTTTCGAAAATGACAATGAAAATTCCAATTTATCATGAAGAAATTAGACGAAATGTTAGAAAACGTAACATGCTTTTTAAAAAAATGAGACGTATTTATGAAAAGCGTAAAAGTTTACGCCGAAAAAAGCAAATTGAAATCAAAGAAATCAGACGAAATGTAAGCAAATATAACATGCTATTTGGAAAATAACTTTTATGATGAAAAGCGTAAAAATTTCCGCTGAAAAAAGTCGAAAAAATGCAAAACAAATTGAAATCAAAGAAGTCAGACGAAATGTTCGATAATATGAAATGCATTTTAGAAAATAACATTTATCATGAACAGCGGAAATATTTTTGCTGAAAAAAGTCGAAAAAATGTAAAGCAAATTGAAGTCAACGAAATCAAACGAAATGTTCGACAATATAACATGATTTCCAAAATAACATTTATCATGAAAAGCGTACGAGTTTCCGCTGAAAAAAGTAAAAAAATCTAAAGCTAATTAAAATCAAAGAAAACACGAGATGTTTCGATAATATAACATGCTTTTCGAAAATAACATTTATGATGAAAAGCGTAAAGATTTCTGTTGAAAAAAGTCGAAAAAAGTAAAAGAAATTAAAATGAATAAAATTAGACGAAATGTTTGAGAATATAATATGCTTTTTCGAAAATAATTTTTAACATGAAAAGCGTAAAAATTTTCTGTTGAAAAAAGTAAAGCAAATTAAAATAAATAAATCAGACGAAATCTTCGATAATATAAAAACTTTTTCAAAAATAAGTTTTATGATGAAAAGCGTAAAAATTTACGCTGAAAAAAGTCGCGTAAATTTAAAGCAAATTAAAAACAAACACATCAGACGAAATGTTCGATAATACAACATGCTTTTTCGAAAACAATATTATCATGAAAAGCGTAAACGTTTCTGTCGAAAAAAGTGAAAAAATATAAAAAGAAATTTACAATCAAGAAAATCATATGAAGTATTCGACAATATATGCTATTTCGAAAATAACTTTTATCATGAAAAGCTTAAATGTTTCTGCCGAAAAAGTCGGAAAAATGTAAAGCAAATTAAAGTCAAAGAAAACAGACGAAGTGTTCGATAATATAACATGCTTTTTCGAAAGTAACATTTATCATGAAAAGCGTAAAAGTTTCTGATGAAAAATTGAAATAATGCAAGGCAAATTAAAATTAAAGTAAACAGACGAAATGTTCGACAATATAACATGCATTTTAAAAGATTTCAATTATTATGAAAATCTGAACATTTATGTTGAAAAGTCGAAAAATACGTATAGCAAAATCAAATCAAAGAAATCAAACGACATATTCCAAAATACAAGATGCTTTTTTTCAAAAACGTCATTTATTATGAAATCCGTAACTGTTTATGATGGAAAAAAGTAGAAAAAAAATTAATGCAAAATAAAATCAAAGAGATGAAATGAAAAGCTTAATTTTTGTATGTTACACTGTATATATGTAATCTTTTTCGAAAATGCCATATGCCATGAAAAGCGTAATTTTTATGTCGAAAAAGGTCGGTGGAAAGTTAAAGCAAAATAAAATAAAAAATCAAGCGAAATGTCCGAAAATATAAAAAGTCTTTTCGAAAATATAATTTTTGATAAGCTTAACTCTTCATTTTGAAAAATTTCGAAAAAGGTAAAGGAAAGTGAAATCAAAGAAATCAGACGAAATATTCCAAAATATAACATGAGTTTTTGAAAACGTTATTGATTAAGAAAATCGTGCATGTTATGTTGAAATCATCGAATAATAATTAAAACAAAATAAAATGCAAAAATCAGACGAAATGTTAGAAATTATAACAAGATTTTTCGAGAATGTCGTTTTTCACGAGATGTGTAATTGTTTAATTTAAAATAAAGAAAAGAAAGGAAATCAGAGGAAATGTCATTTATAAAGAAATGCGTAAATGTTTATGTTGGGAAAATGTCGAAAAATATGTAAAAAATCAAAGAAATCATTTACAAAACAATTTACAAAATACCATTTATTATAAAAAAAGTGTTTATTTTTATGTTGAGAAAGGTTGAAAAACAGGTAAAACAAAATAAATTCAAAGAAATTGGAAGAAATATAACATACCTTTTCGAAAATGTTATAAGATAAGCGTGAATGTTTATGTCAAGAAAATCGCAAAATAGGTAAAAAAACAAATAAAGCTTACAGGTTTATGGTGAACAAATCGATAAATAGGTAAAAAAAAAATAAAAACAGAAAATGCCACGAAATACGTTTATTCTTAATATTAGACGATAAAAAAAACAAAATAAATACAAAGAAATGACACGAATGGTCGAAAAAATATATGCCTTTTAGAAAAACGTTATTTATGAAGAAAATGGTACAGGTTTAGATAGAGAAAAGTTTAAAAATAGGAAAAAGAAATAAAATCAAGCAGATGGCACGAACTGGTAGAAGAAAATATATGCTTTTTGGAAAAAGCCAGTCATTAAGAAAAGCGTACAGTTTTATATTGAAAAATTCGATAAATAAGTAAAACAATATAAACACATGCAAATAACACGAAATAGTCGAAAAAATATATATACTTTGTAGAAAAAGGCATTTATTAAGAAAAGCGTATAAGTTTATGTCGAATAAAATCGATAAATGAATAAAACAAAATAAAAACAATGAAAATATGTAAATCGTCGAAAAAATATTTATTAGTAAAAACAATTTATAACGAAAAGCAAAATGTTTATGTTGAAAAAAAAGACGGAAAATAAGTAAAATAAAATAAAAACAAAGAAATGCGACGAAGTTGTCGAGGGAAGATATGCGTTTTAGAAAAACTATTTATTATGAAAAGCGAATAGGTTTATGTTGGAAAATAGAAAAATAGAAAAAAATGAAAACAAATAAAGTCATTTATTATGATGAAAAAATCAATAAATATGTAAAACAAAATAAAAACAAAGAAATGACAAGAAATTCTCGAAAAGAATATATGCTTTTTACAAAATTCATTTATTCTGAAAAGCATAGCGGTTGATGTTAGAGAAAGTGAAAAAATATGGAAAAGTGAAAAAAATAATGTAAAACAAAATAAAATCATAGAAATCAGACGAAATGTTCGAAAATATAACATGCTTTTTCGAAAATGTCATTTATTATAAAAACCGTAAAGGTTTATGTTGAAAATTTGATGATTAGGTAAAAAAGGAAATAAGATGAAAACGATTTATAAATGTAATTTATTATGAAAAGCGTTTTTCATAATAAATTGCATTTTCGAAAAAAGTCAATAAATAGGTAAAACAAAATCAAATCAAAGAAATCAGATGGAATTTTCCAAAATATAACATACAATTTCGAAAATGTAAGTTATTATGAAAAGTGTAAAGGTTTATGTTGATAAATATGTAAAACAAAATAAAATCAAAGAAATTAGACGAAATATTGCAAAAATAGTATACGCTTTTTCGAAAATGTCATTTATTATGAAAAGCGTAAAATTTTATTTTGAAAACGTGGAAATGTTCGTATAAAACGCCTATAGGTTTATATTGAAAAAGTCGAAAAATTGGTAAAACAAAAGTAAAACAAACAATACAGATGAAATAGTCGAAAAACATATGCTTTTTAGAAAAAAGTCATTTATTAAGAAAAGCGTAAAGGCTTATGTTGAAAATAGTCGAAAATATGTAAAACAATATAAAAATAAAGAAATGATAGGAAATGGTCTATAAAATATATGCATTTTCAAAAAGTCAATTGTAATGAAAGGAGTAAAGATTAATGTTGAAAAAATTGGAAAATAGGTAAAACAAAATAAAAAGAAATAAATGAAACGAACTGGTTGAAAAAAATATGTTTTCTATTAAATGTCATTTAGTATGAAAAGCGTAAAGATTTACGCTGAAAAAGTCGAAAAATAGGGAAAATAAAATCAAAACCAGGAAATGAGACGAAAGTGGAAAATATATATGCTTTTTTACAAAAAGTCATTTATTATAAATAGTTATGTTGACAAAAGCTGAAAAATAGGTAAAATAAAATTAAATCAAAATAATGAGACGTAATGGTCGAAAATTACATGCATTTTGGAACAATTCATTTATTATGAAAAGTGTTGATAAATGTCGAAAGTAGATAAAACAAAATTAAAACAAGGAAATGAGACGAAATTTTCGTAAAAAATATATGCTTTGGTGAAAAGTCCTTCATTATGAAAAGTGTAATGAAATGATGAATGATATATAAAACGTTAAAAACAAAAATGAGACAAAAAATATAAGCACATTTATTATGTAAAGTATAAATATTTGTGTAAAAAAAATCGAAAATAGAGAAACTGACACTAAACGAACGCAATAGAAAGAAATAGCCGCATAAATATATCTTTTTATTTATTTATAAAAGGACATTTATTATTATCGTAAATATGTATGTTGAAACACTCGAAAAATAGATAAAATTATATTAGAACAACAAAATGGACTGAAACGGGCGAGGAAATTACATATTATTGACAAAAAGATATTAGGAAAAAGGTAAAAAAGCAACGAAATGTCAACAAATAGTCAAAAATACATCCTCTTTAGAAAATAAAACTGTAGAAAATAACGCTGGTATATGTCGAAAAATAGATAAAATAGCAAGAAATGTTGGACGAAAATTTATGCTCTTCAGAAAAGGTCATTTATTATGGAATGCGTAATTCATGTTGACAAAAAGTCGAAAATAGATAAAAGAATAAAAACAACTAAAAATCAAGAAATGATCGCAAATTATACGCTCTTTTCAATAGTCCTATATTGTCCAATGACTTTAAAACAAGGATATATAAGGAAATAGTCGAATAATATAAGTTCTTTCAAAAAAATCTTGCCAAAAAATATAAAATAGCATGAGAACATCGAAATGGTCGACGAAAATGTATATTCTTTAGAAAATGATAGTTATGATGAGAAATGTAAAAATTTTTGTTGGAAATAGATAAAATAATTTATAGAAAATAGATAAAAAAATTAAAAACAACGAATTCTCAAGAATCTAAAACTATATGCTCTTTACAAAATATTATTTATTATGAAAAGTGTATTATTTATTATGAAAAGTGTTACGTTGATAAAATTCGAAAGATATGTAAAATTATATGAAAACGAAATCGTAATAAATGATCGAAAAATATATTACTTACAAAAAGATATTTATTAAGAAAATTGTAAATGTTTTTGTTGACAAACCTCAAAAAAATATTTAATATGGAATTAAAACAACGAAAAACATGAAAAATGATGTTAAAACAAGGACATCTGATGAAATCTTCGAAAATATATGATCCTTACGAAAAGACATAAATGTGAAATGATTTATTTTTTTAACATGAAATGAACGAAATGGCTTGAAATTGACGACGAATATATATGCTCTTCACACAAAGCTTTTTCTCATGAAGTATATATGTTAAAAAAGTCGAAAATTATATAAAACGATCTTACATCAATGAAATGGCAAGAAATGGTTGAAAAAGTATATGCTCTTTACAAAAAACTTCTAATATAGAAATATACCGACAACCGACAGCGCTCGAAAAAAAAAGAACTGGAGTCTAGAGTCTTTTTTCAACAACTTAGACCTAAATATAAAGACACTTCCGAGAAATCAAAACAAAATTGAAAGAAAGATTATTAAAGGGAAAAGTTACGTAGTCTTTAATAACACATGCATCAGAGGTCAACGGAGAAGGCGGGGAAAGAATGAAAGAATATAAAAAAATAAAAAAGAAAAGAAAAAGGGAAAGGAAATTAAATCAGTAATAAATCAACACCCATCAAGCGAAAGGGAAAGTAACACACTCATAGGATAACAAAAGTACCAAGAAATCGAGATATATCAGCAGTTGTATCTATGTAACCACGAAACTTCAATAATGACATGCTGATATATTCAAAGGCATATATATATATATATATATATATATATATATATATATATATATATGTATGTATTTATATATATATATATATATATATATATATACATATATATATATATATGTATGTATTTATATATATATATATATAGATATATATATATATATATACAAGTTCTTTAAGGCAAATATTATTAAAGACAACGAAAGTTTTGTGTCGATTAATTTTTCGAAATTACGAATAATCCTTTTTAGATAAGCAGTAAGTTCCGTCAGAAATTATCCGAAGTTGATTTTGGGAGAAAAGTACGAAAAATATGCTCCAACATCGGACAATTTCTAATGGAACTTCCTCCTTATCTAAAAAGGAGTATTTGTAATTTCGAAAAGTTGATCGGTAAAATTAACCGACACAAAATGTCTGTTGTCTTTAGTAATATTTGCCTTAAAGAATATTTACTGCCTAAATACTCAGAATATATACATGTATGTATGCATGTAAGTATATATAGAACTGACTTCGCCACCGCTAAAACTATTATTAGTCAGAAGTTCATTTCTGGGAAAGAACGATTTACGTAGGTGGTTTTTCCATTTTCTTATTCAGTTACTCACGATTAGCCGGATATATATATTTCTAAATCCTGTATTTCATAATTGCTTATCTACAAAGTTCACCTTTCTTTAAAATTCTAACCTGAGGCCTGTTTTCCAAAGTTAATACTTTAAGAATATATACACCCCACAATATATATATATATATATATATATATATATATATATATATATATATATATATATATATATATATATATATATATATATATAAAAGTGAACATAGAAGTCAACACTTAGAGGCAACAGTCTGTTTCCTGCTAGATGCAATCGTCAGGCCACCGATTGCATCTAGCATGAAACAGACTGTCGCCTCTAAGTGTTGACTTCTATGTTCACTTTTATATTTACACACGCCCTATCTCTGATATTGAGCACTTTATCCCATAAATATAACACATTTTAAGACTATATTTCTTCATTCATATATATATATATATATATATATATATATATATATATATATATATATATATATATATATATGCACACACACACAAACGCACACACACACACACACACACACACACACACACATATATATATATATATATATATATATATATATATATATATATACTTAACTCATGTTTACTTCAAAGTTTTGTGGTTACATAGATACAACTGCTGATATATCTCGATTTCTTGGTACTTTTGTTATCCTATGAGTGTGTTACTTTCCCTTTCGCTTGATGGGTGTTGATTTATTGCTGATTTAATTTCCTTTCCCTTTTTCTTTTCTTTTTTCTTTTTTTATATTCTTTCATTCATTCCCCGCCTTCTCCGTTGACCTCTGATTTATTTCTATTGTGTTAAGGTTGGATATTTGTGTCTGTATGTGTGTTTGTGCGAGTTTGTATTTATATGTATGCCTATGCATGTATACGCATGTATGTATACATACATACAAACATGTACATACATACCCACCTGCACGTGTGTGTGTGTACTTGTGTATGCGCGTCTAATTGTGTGGTTGTGTTTGTGTGTGTAGTTGTGATAACTGTATACGTCTACGTTAGTCTCGTGTTTACTATTATTATTTATTCCATCAGGTTATGATTGAATTTTTTTTGTGTGTATGCATTTTTGTATGGGTGTGTCTTTATGTATATATGTATGTCTGTCTGTGTGTCTGTGTGCGTATATGTTTTTTTTTATGTGTGTGTGTTAAGCTGTGTGTCTGTACGTGTGCACATATGCATATATACATACATACAAACATATACGCACTCGCCCGTGTATGTTTGTGTTTATATGGGTGCATTTTCGTTTTTTTCCCCACTCTCGCTTTTTTTGTGTGTATTTAGTGTATGTGTGTTTGTGTTTTGTAAAGAGTGTAGTTGTGGTAAATTTTGTTGGTTATTATTTGTTGATATTGTGGATACTCTTTTCTTGGTGGATTGTGTTTAAGCTTGGTGTAGATTAGATGTTAGGTATGGTGGCTTGTGTTTGTGATGGGATTACGTTTCGTCTTGTATTTCTTTTCTTTTTATGTTAGTATTTAGGTAGGAAAGTAGATGTTTCTTTAGATGTCTGCATTTAACCATTATTTTATTTTTCTTGTTCAATAAGTTGTTCAATAAGTTGTTTTGATTTTTATATGTAATGATATCGACAATTGCATTTGTTGTTGTTTTGCTGATTTATGTTGTGGTTATTATTGTTTTTTTAGCATTGTTTTATTGTGTTTGGTTATTATTTAGGACAGACTGGATTCTATAGCCTACGGTGGCAACCGCTCTAGGAGAAAGTAACCTTGTGGTGCGGAATGACGGCAACGGACCGCTATCTTCAGATGCTCGAAAATTACGTGTGGCCCACGGTGTCTGACTGGGATAACATTGGTGAACCACTCCATTTTGTTCTTACTGTACGTACGTGGTTAGAGCAACATTTTCCAGGACGTTGAGTGGGACGACGCGGTCCTCATGAATGGCCTCCAAGATGTGTCCAGATCTCACTACATGTAAGGGGTTACACAAAAGAGGAGGCACAAGACAAATCCTCGTGCACTGGAGGAATTAGAGTCACGAATTCAGGAGATTCTCATTGATATGCCAGACGACGTCCTTCAGGAGGTTATTCATTCCATTCCTGGCCGTTTGAGGAAACTAGTTGACGCCACCGGTGCTTACGTTGAAATATGAAAATTTACTTCAAATTTTCTCATGTAATAAACAACATGTACCATTTGTTTCAAGATGGCACGGTGGAGTAATGGATATCGGCTCGGATTGAGGTATCAGAGAGCCGAGTTCGAATTCCAGTTGAATCCATTACATTCGTGATAATGCACTTGGTAAAGATATGAATCTTCTTCTTTCCTCAGCTATGGGTAAATAGCAGGACAGACCGTGTTCTGTAGCCTTGGATGACAACTGGTCTACCGCAGAAAGAAATGACAACCTAGTGCGGAAAAATCTGCCTCGTCAGTCATGTATCGAAAGATACATAATCGCCTACGCGTGTATCAAGCGTGGCACATAACTGCCTGACTGATCATTTGTTTCAATAAATTTGTAATAGGGATATGGATTTTATTATCAACTATTTTACCAATCCAGCCTACGTATTCTGTCTCACACTATAGCCACTTTTAATCTATCCTAACGTTTTGAAAAATAATGACGAGATTCAGAGAAATGTTTTCACTATTAATGTGCAGGATATTTCACATAATATGTATAAATTGTAATAAGCTACACGTTACCCTTACGATTTTGTTTATTGATTGAACCCTTTTGTACGGCCCTATATAGGCTATTTAAAGCCAGAAAATGTTTTTAGATTGTAAGGATTTTTGGAGAGATAATAATAATAATGATTTAGTGATACTAATTACTAATTAACCTATAGATGGGGAATATTTGCGTGTAATTAAATATAACGAACCCAATGGGAATAGAAACTCGGCTCTCCGATTAAAAATTCCGAGCCGTTATCTATTACACCACCAGCACATTCAAGCATTGCCAAGCAGTCACCCATCTAGGTGCTGATATAGGTGGATGTTGCTTAACTACGCCACCAGCACATTCAAGCTTACAAAACCTGTTATTCCCAAGTGGTCACCCATCTAGGTACTGACAAGGCTCGTCGTTGATTATCTTTGATGATAATACGGAGATCGGCGTTTTAACTTGATACAGCTATTCCGATTTGGCCAATGTTTTTGTAATTTTGCAGGAATTTCCAATTTTTTCAATTTTCCAATATGATATGTATAATTCTAACTAGGGATTGTGCACAGATTTTACAAAGGTAAATATTTTAATAAAATATTGTTATTTTAATAACGACATGCATAAAGATAACATTGACGTAAAAAGTATGCTACATATTTTGAAACTAGTTTTAGAAATAATTCATCTATTGATTTTCTGAGTTATTATATTTCTTCAAATCAAACATTCTGCACAGTATCTAAAATAGCATTTCAAAGTTCATCGTTTCTGGTAAATTGCCATCCGCCAATGTAAACTTTCAGAATGCACCACTAGTTTTCAATTGAGTTAAGGTCAGGCAAACAAGCCGACCACTTCATCAAACGAATATCCTGATATTCATGAGTTTTCTCTGTCGTATGTGATGCACGTAAAATAATCTTCTTTCGAAAAGTATTTGGCTTCTTGTTGAACGATGCCTCCACCATGTTTGAACTGAACATAGTCTAGATCTCACAATGTTATCACGACTTCACCACTTAGAATCCCACCCAATCTTGTGGGCGATGACTTTTTCCGTTCTGCCCCACAGACGTAACATCGCAAGCCTATCGCTAAGATAATCGCTATTTTCATGAGTGCTCCAGTCAGATGAGCTTCATTCTTTAGTTTTAACATTTCAGAACTTATTGCTATGATACGTCCACGGAGTCGAACGAACCTCATTTTCTCGGTCCCCCAAATATAAGGAGAAAGTAACCCCCCCTCAAGGACTGCTCACGTGAATACTTCCTGGAACACTAGCCGCCTCTTCAAATCAAGGGAATGACTTTATCCTCATAATCTTTAGTTCCTACTACCTCCTCATACACACCTCATTCAGTAACACCATACCACAATGAAACACCGCTTCCTGTACTATCACCAAAGCAACGACAAGCTTGGTTAGTACCAAGATGGGTGACCTCTTGGAAATACAAGGCGTTGTAAGCTTGGATGCGCAGGTAGTGTAATGGATAATGAGACTGAATTTTTAATCGATGAGCCAGTTTCAAATTCCCATTAGGTTCGTTATATTCAATAACACCTGGACAGGTATGAATTCACCTCTTCTCACTCCAGCTAAGGGTTAATTAGTAAGACTTGTATCACTAAATAATTATAATCTCCTAGAAAAATCATTACAATGTAAAAAATATTTTCTAGCATAAAATAACCTGCAAAAGATTAATAAGCTCTAGAAAATTGTGTAACTCAATAAAAGTCGCTCTTGTGTCTTGTGTTTGTGTGAACTTTAGTATTAGCAAAACATCGCCTCCATGTTGATGTGAGACGGTTTCAAACTAAACTTTGCTCTATTCGTTTAGACCATCGACGATAGGAAGACATTCGCGAGTGAAAAGATTTGTTGAATCATCAGACTTCATTTCTTCTGTTGCTCGATTTCCCCCATTGTAAATGGTAATGTTGAAATTAGCCGTTTCCGTCTGACATTCATTTTACGAACAGTTAATGTTACTCTCGGTAGAAATTTATAAAATTATTTACTAATGTTTCAGGTAATTAGACATCTCAAGTTTAATAACTTTTATCGCTCTTTCTATTACTGGTGGGATTTACCTTCCAAATCTTTTGTTTAAAGTTGTACGGAAAGTCAACATTTTCGTTATACCATAATTTTCCGTTCTAAACACATATACTACGTATTTTTGTTGTTGTTGTTGGAATCCATCGAGTAATGTGGGTTTCTTGATAAAACTCTGTGATTTTGTAGTGTCAGTCTATAAGATCTGCAGTAAATATTGGCTTCTTCAAGACCTAAAGTATTAATTCACTTGAAGCCATTTTTAGTAATTGAAAACGGTTGTATATAGATGATAGCTTAGACGTTTCTGAATGAATTGAAATTCTGGCACGACACCCGTATGAATGTATAGATCTGACAAAGCTATTTACGAATATGACACTCAATTCCGGGTTAATATTTTGATTGTGTAGCGTTTTACCTTATTAGAAAAATATCCCTAGCGCAACTCTATGCTGTGTTAAATTTCCTTACCTCCTATGCTATATATATATATATATATATATATATAAGTGAACATAGAAGTCAACACTTAGAGGCGACAATCTGTTTCATGCTAGATGCAATCGTCAGGCCACTTACAATATGGTAAAATGCTACACAATCAAAATATTAACCCGAAATTGAGTGTCATATTCGTAAATAGCTTCAAGATAGCATCTACACTAAATCCATCAAGAAAATACAAAATATTTTAATCATTTCACTCCTGACGATTGCTTCTTGCATGAAACAGACTGTCGCCTCTAAGTGTTGACTTCTATGTTCACTTTTATATTCACACACTCTATCTCCGATATTGAGCACTTTATCCCATAAATATAGCACATTTTAAGACTATATTTCTTCATATAAATATATATATATATATATATATATATATATATATACATTATATTTGTCATAATACACCTAGTTGTTTGAAGTGTTTAGAATTTATTAATTCCATAATTTACGAATTTAAGCCCAGCTAGATCGCATCATTTTACAGTAGAAATGGCTAGATGTTCTAACAACTTCTTTTCTCTGTACTTCTTGCTTGTAGAACTCTCTTTCGGTCCCCTGCTTTCCAGTCAACCTCTGACTGGAAAGCAAGGGATCTTCACAACTTCAATTGCAATGTCAATCGTTATCTTTTGTCTACTTACTGTTCATTTATCGTACTCTCTCCTTAATAATGTTTTATTTTTCTCATATTCTTTCACGGTAAATCCTTTCGTCTGAGTGGCTTTATCGCTTTGCTAGGGGTGAAATGATTAAAAATATTCTGAATTTTCTTGATGGATTTAGTGTAGATGCAACCAGTAAATACATTCCATTTCCAGATCATTGTTCCTGTTTTTTGCTTCTGAACTCTTGGAACATTTGGTAAAGAATTAAAATAAGCTGAGTGATCGATCGAACATGTTTTGTTACTTGTTTTTTGATACAATTCATAATTAAAAGAAAACATAACTTGCTACAGAGAAGAAATCGGTGAGACAAAATCCTCAAATTGCCTTTATCACACATATATTGAGCTTAACTGTTACGTGGTGCTTGCCAAGTATATTTTACAATTTCCAGCATTGTTCTACCGTTTTCAAGCTCTGAACATATTAATATATCTTTACCAATCAAATAAGACTTACGAATCATTTGAAAACTTCAGATTCACGATGTAGCTATTTATTTCAGAATTCCGTATTCGAGATATTTCATACAAATGACCGACATTTGTGATTTCTGTACAAATTTCTTAAGATTAAACTTGAAAATTTGTTTCCCTTGAAGTTCTAGATAAAGACAGATTCTCTCTGCGTATATATACAAAGTTCGTAGCCTGATCATATATATATATATATATATATATATATATATATATATATATATATATATATATATATATATAGCATAATGAGAAGACATGTATACTTTCTTAATATGTATATATAGAAAAAAACAACTAAAAAGTTGCAAATTAAAAAAATGTATGTTGTTTTTGTGAAAGTATTTATTTATATTTTTATATATATATATATATTTGATATTTCAGATCGACCCCGATCTTTCATCAGAAATCACTGTTTTTAGAGTTTGTTTACAAGTAGTGTCCGTCGCGAGACGCGGACCTCACGTGATATGGAATGCAACTGTGTTCGAATATTTCTAACGTAAATCTAACTGTAATAATATTTTAGATGTTGTTTAAAATTTTTTTTTACTATATCTAAAAAGATTTTTGTTTAACTATTGAAATATTTATAAAGATTTAAAATACCCAAGTCTTTATTTAACCCTAGTTTATATGTATTTAATTTTAAAATCCAGTATTTTTCTTTTTTTCTGCGTGTGTATGTGGAACTGAAATCAGAATCTATCAATACACATTTACAGTTTTCTAATGAGTGTCCTGATTGATTAAATTGTTCAGCTATGTGGGAATAAGGATTGTTTTGACGTATGGTTTGTTTATGATTGTTGAAGCGAAATCTAAAATTATTTCCAGATTCACCAATATATTCACTATATATTCACATATTGTGCAGAATAAATAGTAGATTATATTATGGCTATCACAGGTGAGGAGAGGTGGGTGTGTCTTGATATTGCTGTTGGGTACAGAAAATACAGTATCGATTATTAAGCGTTTGCAAACTAAGCAACGAGGTTTGTTACATTTGTAATTTCCTGATTGGTTTGTATTGTTTAGATATTTGGTAGAGATGAGGATAGCTGATAGGTTAGGTGATTGTTTCTTTGCATTAATGGGTGGTTTATCGAAAATGTCTTTGATCTTTTTGTTTAACTGGAGGTTCTTGTAATCATTTTATAAATTGTGAATAAGTGTGTGGGAATATTTATTGTGGTTAAAAACCATGGGAATCTGATTGTTGTTTTTACTTTTCTTGTATGTGAGAAATGTGTTACGATTTATGTGGATAGTTTTATTTAGTGCTTCTTTTATTATGTTCACTACACCCATACCACCTCTTCTGACAACCACATCGCCAACATATCTAAATATACTCTCACCCAAGGAGAAACCTCTTTATTAAATAAAAGATTATCATTCTGCCCCTCACAACCACTAAACCCTCTAAACCTTTGCTACGATATGGAAAGATACATTCGTAGACTGAGGTTGACTTTCCTACGCCGCGTGTTGACAGTAGATTCGATTATGGCGGGGATTGTAAGGGACGCCTTCCCTTGCGCTACCATCAGTCCCCTCATCACGTGGGCTGGGCGCCGTCGTAAGCCGCGGGTTTTATCGAGTTTCCTTCGCGAGTGTCGATACGCCTTGAAGGTCATTCCTCGGTCCAGTGACCTTTCTAGGATGGTCTTTTATCGTTATCTAGTGGAGGGGGCCGCGAAGGATTTGCCAGACTGTGAACGATGTGACCTTGGCTTGGAAGAAACGGCTTCGCACGCCTTCTACCATTGTCCTCGGGTCCGCCCCTTATGGGACCATGTCGGCGAGCTGACGGCTCGTATCGCTCCCGAAAAGTTCGTGCTCATTGATCGTGCATACGCGTGTGACAGTATGTTGGCCCCGTATTCTGGGGTGAAACGAATGTTGTCTCTAACGCTGCTGGCCACGGCCCGAATGGTGCTTTGGACGTGACTGGAGGAAGTCTTGCGAGGCGACCGTCTTTCTCATCAGGATCTGATCCGATTCAGCTCAAGATGAAGTTAGAACTGATAGAAAACGCTTGCATTCGACAGCCTTTAGCGAAAGGTGGGTGACTGAGGCGAGTTTGGCTAGCCTTGATTTTCTCTTTTAGGTCAACCTATATCACATCGGGATGGTTTCCTGTGAAGTCCTCCCTTGGTTAGGCTAGACAAACTTTTGTGTATCTAGTTAATGTGAGTAAGTGTTGTTCCTGGCCTGCTCCCAGCTACATCTTTGGTTATGATCCAAGTTGAGATTCCCAACCTCCCCAGTTTGTTTTTTGACCCCCTTTCATCTCGACTGGGTCAGCTTTATTGATTCCCCATGTCTATCTATATTTTCTCTTTTCCCTCTCCCTTAGCGAGAGAGCCTCTTGATTTTGTTCAATGGACAGAATACAGCGGCCTCTCCTTTTTGAGGGTTGGACGGGTCCTACTAACATCAGTTATATTTATTTTGCTTTGTTTGATATTTAGTTTAGGTTTATTTAGTCTCACCCACCTCCTCTCATTGTCAAATATTAGATTTTTATCTACGAAATATTTATTATCATTAAATTTTAAATCTCGGGGTGCGTTTTGTAGGTCGCCCTGATAGGATGAGGTATTATGGTGTATTGAAGATTGATTGGTGACGGACGAGTTTTTGTGGTGAATATGCAAATTGTAACGAGTGAATGGGTCGTGAATCGGATTAGCTAGGTATAAGATAGTGAAGACCAGCCTCAACACCTTTCCCCTTTTTCGGCCTTGTTCCATAATTGTATTTTTAATACAATAAATATCAATACCTTTGGGGAATGTATAAATCCATCTCTTCCCCCACCCAGCTATAGCAAGACTGACTGGGTACTATCGCCTTGAATGGCAACCGGTCTAGGAGAAGGACAATTCTGAATTCAAAAGAAGGTTCGTTTGGGGACCTTGCGGCACGCTGTGTACCGATTTTATGTATTTAGCTCCTCCAAAAATTGTGGTCTGTTCTGCACAAGGCTTCACAACTATAATCAAATCATATGTGCAAATAATCTGACTGTTTGGTTCTAAGTCTTACTGGGCCAATAAACGATGGGCGGGTCCTCAGTATATATGTATATATGTATCCAAAGGAGGCCAGACATATATAAATCAGCTAGAATTAAGTCATTGTGAAAAGACTATGCACTACTTTTTGTAACAGCTAGAACAGCTAATATGATGTGCATTATTATATGACGTCATAACAAAGGCGACTGCTACAATAAAACAGTCGACAAACAGGATTGCGAGGTGTAAAAGAAATTTTTGTATATCTTAGAAAAAAAAATCCCCCTAAGGCTCCTAAGGCAACTCATTTTATTCCAGCGCGTAGACATTTCTTTTCAGCATTTGAAACAGTATAGGCTAATAATGGGTACTTTCTGAAGCATATAGTAACAGGTGAAAAACATGCAAACGTAAAAGTTAATGGGTCATTTACTGTAAATACTGAAAAATACACTCAAAGTGATCATGTTAAAAATGCGATAGTAAAATTTGTTATGTTACTGCGACTAGACATGCCAAAACGAGGGATGGTGTGAAATTTAAATTTAAATATATACATATTTTTTAATCTAGCCGATTTCATTTAGATTGTTTTTCTTTTTCTGTCAATCACTTTCCCACCAACATAACAAATTTAGTCCGATGAAGTCTTAAATGTCGAAACGCATCACAAGAAAACTTTTTTATTTTGTCATACATTTTCCCCAAATATAGTTCTTGATATATATATATATATATATATATATATATATATATATATATATATATATATGAAAGTGAACATTGAACACTCAGATGCGACAGGCTGTTTAATGCTAGACGCAATCATCAGGCCGGCATGAAACAGCCTGTCGCCTCTGAATGTTGACTTCAATGTTCACTTTTATATTCATATTTACATACGCTCTATCTCTGATATTGAGCACTTTATCCCATAAATATAGCACACCATAAAACTATATTTCTTCATACATATATATATATATATATATATATATTTTAACAAAAAATTTATACCACAGACTTTATGTAATGTTTTAAAAATAACGGAGTGAATTCTTTAAGAGGGATCCTTTCATCAAAAATTCGTTGTGAAAAAAAAAAAAAAAAAAAAAATAACAAAAAAAAAACAAACAAATATACAAAATCATTTAAGTTTCGCTATTTATGATTTTTTAAAAATGTTTCTTTTTTTTTCTGGAGAAGTATTGAACGAAAAGATTTCCATTTAATGCTACGTCATTTTTTAAACACACACACACACACACACACATATATATATATATATATATATATATATATATATATATATATATATATATATATAAATAAATAAATCACGACTGAAAAGCTAGATGTTATACCTGTATGTATGCCTAGGACAATGGAAGGCTTCCACGTCGATGTTTTCATGTCTTTATCTCTGCAAAAAAGATTTAGGTGCCACATCTAAAATATCGAATGTCTGTAGTATGCTTGAAGCGATCTTGTCAGTAAACGATATTACCCCCACGAAGAACGGAGATGCCAAGTTTCAAGGGCTGAGATTCCTGGGAAGGTCTTTTTATTTGTTGCTTGTTGTCAGCAGCTAAACAAGAAAGTCAGTGAGCAGAAGTAAAAGAAAGAAGAGCAGAAAGAAAATACGATGAAGGTGGCACGTCGAAGAAGTCCTTTAGGAAGTGATGCAAGAATTGAAGAATGAACGAGGAGAAAATTAGAAAGATGAAAGATAGATTAGATTGAAAGGTGTCTGGCCTAAAAGGCTGTTAAAATAATGATAAACAGCCAGACTAACAAACTCTTTATAAACATAAAGAAAAATACATTTCAGAAGATAGTTTTAATTGAATCCACTCGCATCGACGAAGTAGCCTATAAAAACCGATGAATGCCGTGTTGAGTGCGGCAGTCAGCAAGGAGAAAAACAAAACGAGGACAGAGAATTTTAGAACAAATCTAGAACATTGTGTGATCAACAGGTAGATCTTGACCTATGCTTTGAGTGGCGGGTAGGGGGAGAAGAAATATTATTTATTGCAGAAGGAAAATTTGCTGCAAAGGTTTCGAAAAAGGAATACAAGCAAATTGCGATATTCAGGTGAGTAACTCATTTGGAAAACTGCAACCATTTTTTACAAGTGTCATTACTCAGTTACGGTGAAATATTTCTGTAAATTTCTAGACATGTTGAATTTAGTCATCCTTAAATATTTTTGGAAAATGGCAGAAAATACGAGTAGTTATCGTGAGATATGTCATAGAAATTTCTGGAAAAGTGTAATTACTCAGTTACGGTGAAATATTTCTGTAAATTTCTAGACATGTTGAATTTAGTCATCCTTAAATATTTTTGGAAAATGGCAGAAAATACGAGTAGTTATCGTGAGATATGTCATAGAAATTTCTGGAAAAGTGTAATTACTCAGTTACGGTGAAATATTTCTGTAAATTTCTAGACATGTTGAATTTAGTCATCCTTAAATATTTTTGGAAAATGGCATAAGAAAATACGAGTAGTTATCGTGAGATATGTCATAGAAATTTCTGGAAAAGTCGATATATGAACACTGAGGTTAAAACCTGGTGGAGACAGTCTATTTCATGTTTGAATGCAACATCCAGGCCATGCGTTCTCGCCATCCGGTCTTGTCCACTTTTATAATTACATTCATTCTATCTCTGATATTAAGCAATTTTACACATAACATAGCATACGTTGAAACTATATTTTTCTCATATGTTTTAAATTCGTAGGGGAAGATTACTCAATATTGGAGTAATATAGATATAGACAATGTGAACAAAGAACCGTCTTCCTTATATTCTCCGTTTACGATGTATGAAAGTGTTCCGAACGCCTCTCTGGGGTACTCAGTTATGTGTCATGCGTGATACACGCGTAGGCGATCATGTATCTTTCAATACATGACTGACGAGGCAGATTTTTTTCCCGCAGTAGGTTGCCATTTCTTTCTGCGATAGACCAAGGCTACAGAACCTGGTCTACCCTTCTATTTACCCATAGCGGGGAGGAGAAGAAGGGGATTCAAAAGGGTATTAGCACGTAAGTGAATGTAATGGGTTCGACTGGGATTCGAACTCGGCACTCCGGTTCCTCAATCCATTACCCCACTGTGCCCCCTCTCTGGAACTGTTATTTATAAATACACCCGTTAAATTGTTTTCTCAGGCACGCACATGCCAGGTGTCGTCATACCTACAGGTTTTCGCCGTTTGGGGTCATCTCAGTTCAAAACCCCACCTGGTTTCATTGGTCTGGTGTGTAATTGAGTGCAAAGCCTTTTCCGGCATAATACTACAAATGTGCATTTGATGAAGGCTGAAAACGAAGGCGAAACATCTGAAAATACGGCTGACGAAATCAAAATAGAAGAACTTGAAACTAAATGAGGTCGCACCGAAATCAGAAAGCTCACTTTAATATGAAAAGATGACTTCAAAAACTAAACAAACTAATAAGAAACAGGAAAATGTCAATGAAGACAAAGAAAAGAGTGCTGAACTTCTATGTAAAATGAATCCCCCTATATGGTAGTGAATGCGGGTCAATTTTCTCATGGATGTAGAGGAGAGGTGAGGCAACAGAGATGTGGTTCTACAGAAGGATGTTGAGAATACCATGGAGAGGACTTGTGAGCAACGCGGAAGATTAAAAGAAAATAGGAACAAAAAAGATACGTACGCTTAGAATCAGAAAGAGAGTTGAAGTTTCTATGACACATAATAAGAGAAAGAATGTTTTGAAAATTTGAGGTAGAATGAAGGCAAGACCCGATGAAGGCAAGGTGGAAATTGTAAGCAATCTACGGAACGAGCTTGGCTATCAGAAAAGGGCGTGGAAGAGACAAAGACAAACATCATTAAGAGCTACAAATGATGTTGAGAGTCATGGTAAGCCACGTTCTGAAGAGACACGGCACATGGAAGTCGGCAGAAAATCGATCAATTGTTATATGAAATTGTATAATGAAAAAATCTACGGAAAAAAAAAATTTGGATAAATATTATTCAAAGAAATCGGTCACTTATGATATAAGTGGGAAATATAATTACCGTATTTGACGGCATATAAGACGCACGGGTGTATAAGGCGCACCCCAATTTCAGCAGGGAAAATCAAGAAAAAATTAATAATTAGTAAAATTATTAGTAAATGGTACAGTCTAGGCAATATCTATGAGGTATTATTTTGGTTAAACAAGCGATGATTACAATTAAACGAAAAATAATAGGAAAAAAAGAACACGAGCCTATAAAAACTTTATTATATCCAAAGGTAAGAAAACAAAATAAAAATCAAGCAATTATTACAATTAAAAAAAAAAACAATACAGTTACCATTAAAATTTGATTAATCTTCAAATCCATAAAATTCGCCGTCTTCGTTATCAAAACTCTGATACTCATTTTCAATACTCCTATCGTCGTCGTTAAGTAGTGCGTCATCTTCCATTCCATTGAGAGCATTGCTAATGGCACACTTTTTAAAAGATTGCAAAACAATTTTTGGTCTAATATTATCACAAGCTTGCTTCACTCATTCGCAGACTTGTGCAATGCTGGGTCTTTTTATTCTTCCTGTAAGTATAAGCTCGTCATCGGGCATTGCCATCCACGTATGCTGTGTTTAAGTCTAAGCTAATAGAAGTTGCCACGTAGCTAATTTTGACCGACTATCGCGAATTTTAAACCTACATATGGCAATATAAGACGCAGGTGAATTTTAAAAGATATTTTTAGTAAAAAAAATGCGTCTTATATGCCGTCAAATACGTTAATTAGTTTTTATTAACATAAACAGCTTTGGTGCTATATGCAGATAAACTTGTTTTTTTTTAAACCTATTTTTTAAGTTTTCAGCGAGTTGTTGATAGAATCAATTCTGAACTTCATAGTGACGAGTTCTTGCAAATGTACTACTGTTTTCAGGTTTCTTCAAGAACAAATTTTGAACGAAAATGTTCCTTTTCCATTCCTTATTATTGTCTTTGTAATAGCTGTCAATGTTTATTATTTCAAGCGTTATTATAATGGGTACTCCGTATTTGAAATTTTACTTCTTAAACAGTGTATATTATATCTATCGACCTGTGACTTTGAGAAGTTATAGTAAAGAAAAATGCATTCCCCAGCGTTTATTTCAAATACGAGTATCCACTATAATAACGTTTGACGTAATAAAATGTCGGATTATAAATAAATCCATTAATTCTTTATAAGTTATAAATTATATAAAAAAAAATGTATAAATAACAATATAAAAAGAAAAATATGAACACTATATAAAAAAGAAAAATACGATTTCTGAAAATAAATCCAGTTCCTCATCAAGTCTCCTGAAGAGTGGATACAATTCTATGAAAGCTTCAACTGCTAAGTGAGCAAATTTATTTATTTTCATTTACCTTATTTACATTCAAGCTAATGCCAGCTTCTTCATTGTTATTATTAACAACGTTTTGTCCTCACCTTTCTGTTGATGTTGGTTTATTGTTTGTCCTGTTTCCTCTGAGTCTAAGTCTCCTGCCCAGAGTTTGAACTCACAGTTACTATGCACCCCACCCCATAAATCGCTACCCCAAACTTTAATCGTTTATGTATTTAATTTTAATGGATTTATTTATTTATTATAACTGAGACAGCGGCACGATAACAGAATTACGCTGGAGTACAAATATATGTCAATATGACACTCATGTTGATTAGGGTATAGCAAGCACATGCATCACAGCCAAATGTGCACGATGTGGCGACAGATTTTGATAAAAGCAGCGGATAACCTTGCCGGTGAGGTCAGCTAGAAATAACTTCGACTAACTCGGTCTACTAGGACGGTGTCCAGGTGAGGGTGTCCCCAAGAATCTAGCTATCATTCCTAAGTCACCTTGACTGTCTCCTTCTCCAGACTTAAAGGAAAAACCTTCTTGACATCTGATGCTCTCCCACTACTGCTGCTCCTGAACAGCAGCGCACAGTGACTCAGCTCTTGGAGTACACACCCAGCTGGTTAAGATCAAGCAACTGACAAGCAAATATGTGATACTGAAGAGGGTATTTAATGTAGCCCGACTTAATTCACCTAGACAAAACATGTACATGTTTATTAAGATTAGAAGCCATGAGTGTCATGCCAAGTATAGTATCAGGGCATCTATTACTATTATTATTATTATCGAAATACATACATACATGTCTATTCATTTTGCGTGTGTAAATATAGTATTTACTCAGTACGCAAGTTAATAATATTGACCTAATTTCGAGGTGAGGAAAAAATCGTAGCGCCACCTATGAAAAAATGATAGATACATTGGTGATGAGCATTCGACAAAGTGCTTTTACCAGAAGTTGAACATGACGTGGAAATCAAACTCACTCTTGTTTTCCCTACTGTGAAAGCTCCATTATTGACAATTTCATTTTGACATCTCTTCTGAACAGAACTACATACAAAACTTGAAAAGGTCACAGACTCTGAAAAATTGTGCGACGCCTGTCATTTAATGGGGATTAAGAGTATCTACAGAATGGCCTTTGCTTGGATGCCAACATTTTCCACCTGTGGCTATTTTATTGTTGATTGCTCAATTGTCGCAAGCCTCTCGTTCAAAATAGACCAATTTGATTTTTTAAAAATTACCGAATAAAATAAAAATGAAACGCTTTTGATTTGCAACTGTGAATGAGATTTTTGTATGTTAAATTTAAAATAATTTGTTTTTCGAAAAAAATAAAAATTAACTCTGGCTTGATAGTGAGAATAGCTGAAATATTCCGATGGATATCAAGGGTTTACTTTGCCTTACCGATGGGCTTAACAATAGATAAATTTCACACTGATGGTAGTCGAGACACACACACACACACACAGAGAGAGAGAGAGAGAGAGAGAGAGAGGGAGAGAGGGAAAGAGAGAGAGAGTGAGGAGAGAGAGAGAAAGAAAGAGAGAGACGATAAAGCTTTAAGAAAAGAACTCCGTTTTTAATGAAATGACATTTGACAAAATAAACAGTGTGTTTTATAGAAAATGGTCATTCAACAAAATGGAAGAAGGATAGTGATGGCAGGTAGGGTAGTAATCACACCTTGAGGAGGTGACATGTGCCGACACCATCTAGAAATGAAAAGTAAAAAAAAAAACCAACTCGACATCTGATTTGGTACAAAATAGCAAAATTTGTTGAACAGACATTTTGAAGTCGCCAGAGATATTTATGTTTTTCTACTCTTCGAATTGAATTTTATTTAAACAATAATGCCCTTGATTCAGCCTCTGACGACATTGAAGTTAAGTTTCAGTTTCTGGTGTCAGTAACTTTATAGTATTGATTTTTTTTCGCCAAATACTTTTAAAACAAGAAAGTCAATTATAATTTAACTGGTTGATAGTCTTCATTTCACATTGCGTACCACAAAGAAATTAATCATAAAATAATGATTCCCCTGCCACTAGACAACTTCACTAAACAAAACATTCCGAAAAATGTACATTATACACCTCGACATGTCAAATCTCTAGTGTTTATAAATGTATTATTCACTATTTCTGCCTTCTTTTAAAACAGAGGATCTCATATCTTAGTCATCTTACTACCAACTGAATAATTATATTCGAAAAAATGCTATTCAATGTCAATAAATAAGGTTTAACTTTGAATAACTTTGGAATTATCTCTGTTGAAATTATATTTAGCCTCAAGCAATAATTTTACTCTGTTTTTCTTCTTTTGTTTCCCTATTCAACATAAAAAACAAGGAAAAGCGAAGGAAAAGAGTATGAATTTATTTTTAAATTAGCATAGTACCTGTCAGTAAATAAGGTATTATTTAAGTATGACTAGACACTTCTGCCTAGCTCGCAGTAACTGTGTGCTCTCTGACATCCACTCTTCTGGAAACTTGACGAAAAAAATTTATAATCAAAATCAAGTCTCCTGAAGAGTGTATGTAATTCCGCAAAACTCAGAGTAAAGACAAGAGCAATAAAAAAAATGAACAATGAATTATATATATATATATATATATATATATATATATATATATATATACACACAGACACAGACACACAGACACACACACACACACACACACACACACACACACATATATATATATATACGTTTATTTAGTTTGTAAAAAGTAGCAACATGATTACGCTACAAGATAATTGGCAAATGTTTGTTTAAAAAAAATTTGACTAAAAATATTGACCCTGAAGATGAACAATGATGTTCGAAAGCGCTAGGTCATCGTACGGACAATACTTATTTCGAAATCATTTTCAAATAAAAAGGCTCATTAGAGAATATGAGAAAATTCAAAAGAAAACATGCAAGACTATGTTGTCTTTAACATTCAATACTACATGTTTAAAAGAAAAGTTGCTGCCAAATTACACACATATATATATATATACACACACACAAGTAGATAGATAGATATAGAAAGTGTCGACATTAAAAATCAACATGACAGTGACTGTTGGTTTTACACATTTGGCGGTATATAGGCTACACTATCTATATCGACAAACTATCTCGTGGAGATAGAGCGTTGGTAGATATTGCCCTCCCCCACCCCATAAATAGAAAAAAGTTTAAGCAATATATATATATATATATATATATATATATATATATATATATTACAGAGATTATGTCTGCTAATTTTTAACAAAATACGTCCATACTCAGGAATAACCTCCGTGTATTTATATTAAACGATGAGAGAAATGTGCTATAACTGTTTAAATTTCTTTTATTTTCTTTTATTTTTTTTATTTGTTGTTCAGTGGTACAAGTATTTATAGAAAACTGTGCGTTGCTATACATAAATATATATAAATACTTGTACTCATGAACAACATATAATTTTGTACTACTTGCACCCCTGAAGATTGTCTTGGGAAAAGATCGAAAGTACTTGGGAAATAAAAATAAAAAAAATTTAAACAGTTATAGCACATTTCTCTCATCATTTAATATCAGTAAACGGAAGGTTATTCGTGAGTATGAACGGATTTTGTTAAAAATTAATTAATGTGTTATATATATATATATATATATATATATATATATATATATATATATATATTGCCATTTTATCCACTGTGGATAAAGGAGTTAGTTAAATCCACTATGGATAAAGGCGTTAGTTAAATCCAGTGACAGAACCCAAAGAGTGTGATTTCAATAGCTGATTAAGGCAGTGGAGAACTTTGAGAGGGGAATTAACAGGAAATAACTGACATCCATTAGACATGGCACGTGGAACTAGAACAGTCTACCCCAGTAAGCGAAATAAAGGGTTCAGTTCGACATTCCAACCACCTGAAGAAGGCCGGAGCGTACAACGGTCGAAACGTTGTGATAAATGTGGCGACAAAGATGAGGACAATAGTCCGAATAATGTAAATAGTGTACATAATACCTCAACTCAGAAATATTGACAAATTTTAATATATATATATATATATATATATATATATATATATATATATATGTTGTGTATTTGGCCAGCACTGCCTCTTCCATAAATTAAAGACGACTGACAAAATACTGTGGTTCAATTTTTCTTGGATTCGTACAAGTGTTTTCTTTTCTGGGCACGGTGGGTATTTGCTGCGCTAACATTCTATATATCCGAGCGCTTTCGGCTATTTTATTAGACATTATCAAGGATTTCTTTAAAAACATGTAAATTTTTACATATGTGTATCTATAGTGATGGAAATCAAAAACTAATATTCCCAGGAAATTACTGCATGCTTGAACAACTAATGTCCCCTTCTAGGACCCTAATGGCAATATTTATACTCATGCTAACGAAGGTAGCATGAGAAATCCATTCAGTCCGTGCTTTTCAAATTATTACATGTCTCATGTCGAGAACAAAGTATTTAAAAAGTTACTCAACCTACAATGAATGTCAACTTTTATTTCAGATGAAGACAAAAAAGAAATCGATAATCTCAAAACTACATTTGAAAAAAAAACTCTTTTTAACTTAACCTGCAAACAAAAAATTAACTTCCATTTTTAGTTGTTCTTGTACGGCTTAGTAATAATACATTCGCCATTTCGTTGTACAAAAAGTTTACAAGCAGCAAATCTTGACACCTTAATTTTAAGAGTGAATGTCCACTGGGATATAAAATAGGTGTCATAAAAATTTCCTCAAACCAAGCGCATCGGAATTCAGACTCTGGTTCGTTATTCTTTAAAGAACTCAACAACATGAAACAGTCTGTAGTTAATAACAGTTTTCGAACGATCTTATAGATAAACAAATTAGATTATTTATTTCTAAAGTAAACACCAGCAAAACTGAACATGCAGATAAAAATAATATCAATATTTTCTATAAAAATCAAGTACATGTTAATTATAAGCAGTTTCCCTTGGAAACATTATAATGCAATACACAACTCCACTCGACCAGAACAAAAAAAAATTAATTATCTATTATAAAAAAATAAAACAACTAACATCCTCGTTAAAAATAATAACTCACCTGTAAGATCCAAGTTAAAGAGAACCGAGATATTGTTGCTAAATTTACTTTGCTCCTTAAGGAACTGTGTTTCTGATCAAAATTCACGAATAATTAATTATATTGGACATAGCACCACATGCTTATCAAGAAGACTCACGTTATTTCTCTCAGATCATAGCTCAATTAAGACCGATTTAAACTTACACAGAAACCTACCAAATTCCGTACGCAACATACTTGTGGAGAATACAACCATAATAGCCTCATCGACATGTAAAAAAGGCTAAAATTAATGGAAGCATAAATATTAAAAAAGAAAAGGCCAACACTCAGTAATATCAACTATCAACACGGCCACAACGTGCTGACAATATTTGAAAAAAACAAAAAAACATTTTCATCACTATAGACGCACATCTATATAAAAATCTAAATATTCAGTTAAAAAAACATCCTTGATAATGGCTAATAGAATAGCCGAAAGTACTCAGATATATGGAAACAGTGGACAGCTTTTACACGCTTGATGTCCAGAAAAGAAAATACTTGTAAGAATGTAAGACAAATTGACTAAAATGTACCTTGCAAGTCGTCTTTAATGAAACTTATTTATATATATATATATTTATTTATATATGGGTTGTGTTTAAAAAATAACCAATAATAAATAAACAAAAGTATACAGAACAATAGCCAAAAAACTGTATCCGGACCCAACAAAAGCCCCGAGAATAATTTGAAACATAAAGGTTACTGCCCACCAAAATAACTGTTAGAATAATACAATAGATTACCCATAATGCATCACTGACCTGTATATATAAATAGTCGAGCAAAAACAAAAGCCATATGGTCTGACGATTGCACTTAGAATGAAACAGACAGTCGACTTTGTGTGTTGACTTCAATGTCGACTTTTATATTTACATACACTTTATCCCTGATATTGAGCACTTTAACACATATATATATAGCATACCTTAAAACTATATATATATATATATATATATATATATATATATATATATATATTGTCTAAAGATCGCTTGAAACTTGCAAATGACATTCAGTATTGATTCCTATGTTCACACTGTTTATCATAACTATAAGCGCTCTGTCTCCGATATTAAGCACTCGTCTCCCCCATAAATATACCAAATCTTAAATGAAAAACATATATACCACACACACACACACACACACACACATACACACACACGTGCGCGCGCACACACACACGCGCGCGCACACATACACACACACATATATATATATATGTGTGTGTGAGAGAGAGATAGTGATTGAAAGGGAGCGAGAGAAAGTATGACTGTTCTTTTAAATCATCTACTACCAAAAGTAATGACCGACTTCAAGAAAAGGTCGACGGACCCAAATCAGGGTGAGTGATGTCCCTGGTCTGATGGAAACAGGCGATAATCAGCGTCATTTGTTGTTGATACGTCAATGACAAGGCGTAGCGCAAACACACATGCCTCGTCGCGTGTTGCTGTGGTCGGGAAAGGGCGATAGAGAGGACTGGGGGTAAAAGGGCGGTACTGACAATTCATTCATAGACTAGGAGACAGCAGAAGTTCCTCCACAGCGTTGCTAATGTCTCAATCGATCGATAAGACGTGAGGGTGGTGCCAAGGCGGCAAAAGTTATCCGAATGAGAGAATGTCCGTGTGTAAGATATTTTTGCGTGTGTTCTTGAAACATGAAGCAACTGTGTGCGTCTATCTGACATATTTGTTAGATAAAACCAAGAAAATTTCGCCACTTGACCATCCTCTTGGAGAATACAGTTAGAAACGATTTGACTTTCAATGGTTTTAAATCAACTTACTTTCTTAGAGCGTTTTTGTGAAGAAACGTGTTCTTTTTATTTCTATGCGCGGTGACGTTATGTTATAAATTATCATGCTTGCTCTCTACAGCAGTAATTGAACATATATATATATATATATATATATATATATATATATATATATATATATATATATATATATATATATATATATATATATGCACATTTCATTAAAAACGACTGACAATGTGCTTTTATTTAGTTATTTATATAATTTCTCGTGCGATCTAATAAAGCTTTTCTTTTCAGAGGATAAATTATATAAAAACTGTCCGAATGTTCTTTTTATCCGAGCGCTTTCGGCTATGCATTTAGCCATTTTCAAGGATTATATTTCAACTGTTAGAATTAGAAATAGTTTGTTATATGTATGTTTTATAAAGTGATTCATTTTTGTTGTTTCAAAACACGGTCAAGATATTATGTCCATGTTCAAAGTTAATATTATTAAGTGTTGGTCTGTTTGTTTTTATTAGTAAGGCTTCCATTATTTTTATTAGATCGCACGAGAAATTATATAAAAAACTAAATAAAAGCACCTTGTCAGTCGTTTTTAATGAAATGTGCATGAAAGAAGGATTGCTGCCTAAATACACAATATATATATATATATATATATATATATATATATATATATATATATATATATATATATATATTATGTCATTCACAGACAGTACTGTTTCGCGGTATCACAGCTCCTCAGTGCGACTAGACATCCGAATGCCTCAAGCCAGGATTGAAACTCAACTGATTAGGTGTCAGCCAGAGCTATCTTAACTCGGTAGATTATTAAATATATAAGTATATATTAAATATATATTGTTGTAAACAACAGACATTTCTAAATAGGTTTTTTTTTTATCTGACATTATATCTTATTAGTATAATCGGTACTTTTAGTGGTTACACATATCTATGTTGCTATCCCCCTTGCTTCCATTTTCTACACCAGTGAAATTA
Organism: Acanthosepion esculentum; assembly: GCA_964036315.1. NCBI lineage: Eukaryota > Metazoa > Mollusca > Cephalopoda > Sepiida > Sepiidae > Acanthosepion > Acanthosepion esculentum. The sequence goes on along the minus strand of OZ038506.1, from coordinate 93,098,650 downwards.
ATAACAACCAGCCTAGATCGAGAAGTCCTACTAAAGAAAAGTTGTGCCCCCGGCAGGAATGGAAGCTGTATCCCCTTTTCTACCAGGCAGACCGCTTCCATAATGGAAAAAGTGGATACAGTTTCTATTCTCGTTCGAAGGCACACCTTTTCTTTAGCAGGGCCACTCAATCTACGGTGGTTGTTATTTATTTTCACCATTTAAGGAAAGAAACAAGACGGATGCCAACTCAAACACGTATACCCACCAAAATTTATATTATATGTTTATAGTAATAAGAAAAGACTTGATTTATAAGTAAGGTTATAGAGCCAATTTTAGACACGAAAGAATGATAAAAGTGTTATCGAAAACGAAGTAAATTTATTTCTCTTCTGAAGTACAACTTCATATTTCAACATAATCAACATTATCTCAAGCATTCTATCTGCTTTTTATGATTTCCACGAAGAAAGTTTCTGGTTCACTATTGATATATTTGAGATGGCATCAGATGACAAATGTAGACCTTTCGATCCCTCTTCCCAAATCAAGGACAACCATAATCTTATGAAGCCAAATTGAGTTTGTTTTTTTTGTTTTTTAAGCGTATCACCCCAAGCAAGGCTGGAGGCCACTATCACGCATGGGGTTATAGAAGGGTTGGAGGAAGAGCAGATAGGAGTGGTAAAGGAGAGGATGTGGAGAAAGAGAAAGACAGTGGGTCGATCAAGGCAAGGGGGTTACAGAAGATTTGGAGCGAGAGCAGATAGGAATGAAAGATGAAAGGATGTGGAGGAGGGAAGTGGATAGATCAAGGCAACTGGAGATGTCGATTGGCGCTACACTTAAACCGTTGGAGATTGTATTTGTCAGGGAAACAGTAATAGGGAAGGGAGTTCCATAGGCGAGATGTGCGAGACATGAAGCTATTGGAGTAAAAGAGACGTCTACATCTAACAGTTTCAGCGGTGAAGGGGTGGGAACGGGATGCCAGCCTCGTAGGACGTTTAAATTCACGAGGCCTAGGGACAAGCGAAAGCAGCTCCTCGGAGCAATTACCGTGAAAGTACTTAAAGAATGCGAAAAAACTGTGTATTTCAGGCCTCTCACCGTTTCTGCCATTTGTTGACTTCAGTGCGTCCTTGGAATGTATTGATGTTCGCATTTTGGGTCATATTCTGTAGTTTTTGATCGCTCGTTCCTTTCCACAACACTCTACCGAATTAATGGTCCACCGAAGAAATTCTGTGGGAATGACTTGTTGACTGTTTCATATGTAGTTATTTCTGTGTCAAATTTTGAGATGAATACCATTCTTTAGTTCCATCAGTTCAGAACATTACAGTTAAGATGCACTATACTACTTCCACGAAGTTAAACCACCCTCATTTCATCTGTATTCCAAATGTAAGGAGAAAAAAATTCAACTCAGACCAATTTCCCTAAGAACTGTTACTTTGCAAAGCAGGGTTCAGCGTAGGCATTTCCCTTAAACAGTACAATTTTAACCTCTTCACCTCAAGGGTTAGGGTTAGTATCTATCCTCCTTATACTCATTTTTTCACTTCATGCCACAGCCTCTCTTTCATTCATATCACGAAACGTATTCATCATTATTAATTTAATAGTAACCTCCTTCCTGTTCTCGAGGCTTGTAGAATTTTGGAAGATGTTTAATGTTAACAAAAAAGGTCAACAATGAATTTAAATTCGCTTGAACGTTCATTAACGTAGAATCTTACGTAATAGAGAAACGACTACAACAACACCTCGTGGTTTGATACTGACTACGCAGTTAACATACAAAAGCACACACACAGACACAGAGACACAGACACACACACACACACACATATATATATATATAAATAAAGTTTTATTTAGTTAACAATTTACTGTTTGTTGTTTGCATAACAATTTTCAAAATGGTTGTCTCTTTCGACCAGTTTGAAAATGGCTATGCATGAAACAGGTTGTAAATGGGTAACGAAATAATAACGTTTTTATGAATATTAAAAAGGTGTTTAAAAGTATTTAAAATAAACCACTCTTATCTACATAACATAACAAATTATATATATATATATATATATATATATATATATATATATATATATATATATATAATTTGTATATAACTTTTCTGATATATATATATATATATATATATATATATATATATATATATATATATAAGAAAGATAGAAAAACTATTTTGTAAAGTGCAAAATGATAAGCAAAAGAAAGACATTATTTTATAAAGAAACAAAGAAAATAAACAGAAAGAAAGATTTTTTTAAAATTACAAGATAAAAAGAAAGAAAGCAAACAAGCAAGGAAGAAAGAAAGAGAGATAAAAGAAAGACAGAAAGAAAGAAAGAAAGAAAGAAAAGAAGAAATAAATAAAAAGAAATTTTTTTAAAGAGCTCCATACGATAAGAAATATCTTCTAAAAGCGTCATAAGATAAGAGTAGGAAAAGAACGAAAAAAGAAAAAAAAAAGAAATATTTTTAAAAAACGCATTGCGATACGAAGAAAGAAAGATGAAATCAAAAGAAATAAATTGACCCGGAAGAAAAAATCAAGGAAATTAAGAAACGAAAGTCTCCTGAATAAATTGCAATGAGTGAAACCTTGGAATATTCGTAAGATACGGAAATTGTTCTTTCTTTACTTTGATAAAGATCTAATGCCAATAACTGAACTCGTGTAAAATATCTCATGGGTGTGGGGTGTGTCTGTTCGCTTGAAAGGATGTCGGAAAGTGAGTGTAGGCGAGAACGCACGTGCGCATGCGTATGTCTCAAGTGAGATCATCTGATTTGGCCTTTGCCCATTGCCACGCGACAAAGCCAACCAACAGCGCATGCGTAAAGCCATGCGGACCACGAGATCAGGAGTTGATTCATGTTTCTTGTCAGAATTTGTGAATGAGCGAGGAGAATTTTTATAGATCGCCGTTATGAATATCAATTCTCGACATTGGCATGTGTGTGTATGTGTGTGTGTGTGTGTCTGTGTATGTGTGTGCGCGCGCGCGTGTGTGTGTGTGTGTGTACACTGTTCAAAATCAGGTAAAATTATGGCGCGTCGATGCGACTGTCCCTCGATCGATATCCCCTATGTTCAATATATGGAACCAATTATTATATCTATTTCATTGGTGCTTCCTGGTTTGTATATCCATCTGTTTATCACTTATTAATCTCTACACTTATCTACATATATAAGAGTCGTTCCGAAATTAATGCCTCCTATTTATTCCTACAACTACATGCGAGAGAAAGAAAGAAAGAAAGAGAGAGAGAGTAAAATTTCCAACTACAAAGTATTATTTTTCCACTTAATTACCACCATTGACTATGCATTTGCACCAGCGATAAACACGATCATTTCCGATTTTCTTTATTTTTCATGTTCTCTACAGGTTTTCCAAGAAAAGTAATTTTGAAAATGTGATGTTTTCTAACGACAAGACAGCGTTCGTTCGACCACTAACTCAAGTAAAAAAAGAGAAAGTAAAAGAAAACAAACTGCTGAATAATATATACGAGAGATTATTGCAAAGTTATCAGTGCGAACAAGAACTGCGTCCCCAACTTAAATGTGATATTTGGCCAGCTTTTTGAAAATGGGTAGGTCGAAAACATTTCAGTGAACCCCCCCACCACATATATAAATAGGGAGCTATGACTGCTTAAGGCGTGGAAATATCAGTCACCATACTGATTTAATGTCAACATTATTTTCATGTTTGTATGTACATATTGTTTAGCCTTGATCCGCAGTTCACATCACCCATAAATATAGGAAATTATATATATATATATATATATGTGTGTGTGTGTGTGTTTTGTGTGTGTGTGTGTATGTATGTATGTGTGTGTGCATGCATGTGTGTGTGTGTATATATACCTAAAAATATACCTGTAAAAAGACAATATGAATAAAGACAAGAGGGAAAATTATCTTAGCCGATGCGTTCCGTCTTTTTCTAGTCAACATACATGACTATAAAAATTAGAAGGAAACAGGTAAAATCAAAATCTATTATTTAAAATATCTAATACATGAATGAATTTCTCAAACTAAAATAATATAAATAATAATTATTTTTATAAAAAGTAGCAACAATAACATTTTCTCAACTTCGTTTATTAGACATTAAATTACATCGCTTAGCATCTTCCATAATTTACCTTGACTTTCAGTTAGCCTGAAACATATTTATGAGCCTTGTTACATGTGAAAAATCCTTACATTTGCCTTGATAAAGTCCATCAGAGGAGTAAATGCGTCTGCTAAGATAAGTTTTCATTTTGTCTTTATCCTCACACGCACACGCACACACACACACATATTTATTATAATTTTTTTTTACATACAGGCGAAAACAATTACGACAAAAATGTATTTTTGTTTCGGTGCATCTCGACGGGTGCGGAACAAACATTTTTTACTTCAGGTATTGAGTACTCTTTTGAATTAATGCTGTGAACGTTGAAATTTATATTCTTTTCGTTTTTATTACATGTGAATATATATATATATATATATATATATATATATATATATATATATATATATATAAAAGTGGACATGGAAGTCAGCACTTAGAGGCGACAGTCTGTTTCATGCTAGTGCAATCGTCAGGCGACTGACGATTGCACTAGCATGAAACAGACTGTCGCCTCTAAGTGCTGACTTCCATGTCCACTTTTATATTTACACACGCTCTATCTCTGATATTGAGCACTTTATCCCATAAATATAGCACACTTTAAGACTATATTTCTTCATACACACACACACACACACACACACACACACACACACACACACACACACACATATATATATATATATATATATATATATATATATATATATATATATATATATATATATATGTTTCAATCCTGGATTGAGGCAATCGGATGTATAGCCACAATGATGAGCTTTGATACAGCGAAACAGTCTGTATATGACACACACAAACACACACGATTATATATATATTATATATATATATATATATATATATATATATATATATATATATATATATATTCACAAGGTTTGCGTTAACTCGTGATATGTTTTTCAGCCACTTTCCAAATGTGCCGAGCGCCTGGATCGCCTCCTGCGGGGCGATATTATCAAGAAGTCACTTCACTGAAAAATCGACTAGGTTGAGATTCAATTGGGTAGAAGGAACCGTTCGTAAGCCGTCGATGGTTAAGTTAGCACGAAGTTACAAGTCATCGTGACAGAGTGTCTGATTGTATTTGTTTTTTTTAAGAGACTGATCATGGCAGAGTAGGCGCTCTCTTTCAGAAACTGTAATTACGGTTCACTCACTTTAGCTACAGTATAAACCACGGGTCGAATCGGTGGGTTGAGAAGGCGCCCGTAATATGAATTTGCAAGTCAACGCGACAGACAGGTGGGCTCAGAAAATGCCATTGATATATATATATATATATATATATATATATATATATATATATATATATATATATATATATATATATATATTAGACAAGGAATTAGACAAGGAAACAGTTATATGAAAAAGTGCTCAATACACGTACAAAGAAAATGAAAATTTAACATGCAGAGCTTTTAAAAAATAGAAAATCAGCCAATCACGCTACCAAGTTTTGATGACTAGCTGATCTCCTAATTTATATATACTATTTAAATTGTTCGGACTATTATCCTTATCTTTGTTGCCATATTTATCACAACGTTTCATCATTGGAAAATTCGTAAACTTAAGGAATCAGCACATATGCTAGGCCACAAAAATCTCCTGAGCCAATCAAGCATAGAAATGAATACAATATAGGAACCAGTAATAAGGATTGCCAGAGAAAAACAATAATAACAACGAAAATTGCAATATGAGCTCTGGTAAGAAATCGTGCTATGATAACAGCAAAAATTGCAATATGAGCACTGGTACTGAAGACATTAGGTTTGTAATACCCAGAAATTCATACACATGTCCTCAATGTGCATGAATGTGTATGTACCAGTCCTCAAGGACACATGGTACAGTGGATAAAGGCGTTAGTTAGATCCAGTGACAGGACCCAAAGAGTGTATGTTCGATACCTGGTGGTGGAGACATAACTGACATCCAACTAGAACAGTCTACCGAAATAAGGGTTCAGTTCCACATTCCAACCACCTGAAGAAGGCCGAAACGTTATGATAAATATGGCAACAAAGATGAGGATGATAAACGTAGGTTTATGTATATTAAACTTAATATATATTTATAACCAATGGCAAATTGTGTGTGTGAATTTCTAAGTGTAGCTTAGATGTTGGACAAGGTTGATAGTATGGGGCGTGAGGATCGAACTCACTACTCAGGGCGATAAAAGCTTGCTAACTATTATAAGAATTTGAAACAATGTTTATAGTGTAAAATAATTTGGAAAAGTTGTACTTACAAATTTTTCGCCGATAAAACATATTAAAGTAGAACTCTAATATATATATATATATATATATATATATATATATATATATATATATATATATATATATATATATATATATGTGTGTGTGTGTGTGTGTGTGTGTGTGTATTAGAGTGTGTGTATGTATATATAAACAGTGAAATCAACACAGCGCGGTGTGTCATTTCCACTTTCAAGGAGAAATATGCAAGAAGGAAAAACCGAAAATAGCAAAATTTAAAAAATTAATTTAATTATTTTGAACTGTCGTCACGCTATGTTCCTCTTGAAAAACTCGAATAGATCTGTAGATCTTGTGTGCGTGTGAGATAAAAAAGCGACCGCTCTGAAAAATTGCTATGCAGGAAACAAGCTGTAAATGGATAACTAGATAAAAACATATCCTATTTATTACGTGTGGCGAAAAGCTCTTTTAAAAGTACTTACAATTGAGCACTTTTATACATATAAGTAAAGGAAGATACAAATAATATTATACACCCTATCACTCTCCCTGCTCTCTCTCATTAATCATTTCCCTCCAATATAATAATAAATATGCACTGTGTTTGTCACCGACAGCACAACTATAAGCTTCATGCACGGTGTCATCATCAGTTCGGTCTGCACCTGACAATAGCATCGGGCATGCACTTCAGAGGAAATAGAAAACATTAAAAATGAAAGAATTAAAGTTAAATAAAGTGAAAGAAACTTAAAATGGAATCAAAGAAAAGGAAAAATGTACTTTAAAATGGTATAAAATTTACGATTCCTCACACGTTGAGGACGGCATATGGTGTCATTCCATCAATGTTCAATTTTACGACGCCAATGAGAGTGATAGTTATCAAGTTTTATAGGGTAAACTATCCTCCCACTACAGTTTGGCGGGAAAGCTATCAAAGAATACATTCAACAAAAAAGTATTCAATCACCTTTGCAAAAGACGACAATGAATTGAAGAGCCTCCTTAATACTGTAAAATGTTTCAGTGATGACATAGGTATAGATTTCGGATTAGATAAATGTACGAAAGTAACATTCAAGGAAGGGAGAATTACAGAAACACCCTCAGTAGATTTAGACTTTGTCACAAAGATTAAGGAACTGGAACAAGATGAAGCATATAAGTACCTAGGAATTAGCGAAGGAGATGGTATACAGCATATCCAAATGAAGAAGGTAGGAAAGGAGTACTACAGGCGTGTGCGTTTGGTACTGAATACCGAACTGAATTAAAAAAAAACAGAATATCAGTCATAAACACTTGGGTTGCCCCTTTGATGCAATACAGTTTTAACATCCCTAACTGGACCGTAGCTAACATTAAGCAAATGGATGCCAAAACGAGAAAGCTTCTCACTTGCTACCGAATGCTTCATCCAAAATCTAATGTTGATCGTTTGTATGTGCCCAGAGCCGAAGGAGCCAGAGGATTAATTCAACTAGAACTGTCCTACAAAACTACAACAATTGGCCTTCAAAGATACCTAGAAACTACAGAAGACTGGATGAAGATATGTTTCAAATATAAAGGAAGCCAAAAAGTTCAAAATGGAGTTTCAAATGGGTGCAGAAATACAAGTAAAGCATAATTCACCGACTGAAGCTGCAAAATACTTTAAAAAAAAGCAAAAGCAAATGCAGACCAGATACAGAAACGATGGTAAGATAAACGGCTTCATGGCCAATACTCTACCCGTACCAAAGAAGCTGATGTAAACAAACCTCGTGCCCATCAGTGGCTACGAAATACAGAGTTTAAAAGCGGAAATCGAAGATAACAATGCTTGTTAACTAGAAATTATCAAGCACACATATTAAAATATTGTGTGAGACCGAAATGCAGATTCTGTGATAAATATCCAGAAACAATTGGTCATCTTGTATCTACTTGCACCCACTGGATATAAAACCCAGCATGACAGAGTGGGCCAATATCTGCACTGGAAAATCTACGAGAAGGAAACTGAAAGAAATTGGTATGAACACCACCCAGACCCGGTTATGGAGATAGAACCTGTAACGATTTTACTACACACTACACACATAGAACAATCAAAGCTAACCGTCCAGACATTGTTATTAGAGGCCGTAAACAAAGAATGCCTCCTTATTGATATGGCTGGCCCTGCAGACTGCAATGTATCTTCATAAAGCTATAAAAATACAAGGACCTTGAAATCGAAATCTCAAAAATGTGGCATATAGGAACATCAACTATCCTTGTTGTAGTTGGAGCTCTCAGATTGGTTGAAAAGATTCCAGTAGACTCATTGAATGGATTTCTGGAAGCCCATGCCTTAAAGAAATACAAATAATTGTTCTCATGAGTACAGCCCACACCTTACGAAGGGCTTTATCTATGTAAAATATGTGTTTTTTTCTTTTTTGTCAGTGGAAAATGTCATGATGCCATTTCTAAACTTAGGTCTCTAGGCGAGACTCGGAAAGAAATGTGTACACACCAGAAATCAAAGGAAATAATAATAATAATAATAATAATAATAATAATAATAATAATAAATTTGATGTAACAATTGCTTGCTATGATTTTGCTTTTTTGAGAACTCATAGGCTTATATATAATCAATAAATTAACAAGTATTATTAGCAAAAATAGATATAGGTCTATACAGTAACCACGGTCTATTAATTCTAAGGAATTGTAACGACAGAAAAAATAGACAAAAATAAACTTCAAAAACATGGACTTACAATAGATATAAAATTCAACCAAAAAATACAAAATTTCTTCGATATAACATTTAACCTAAACAACGGAACATGCAGAAAACTAAACAACCCAATATACATTAACAAAAATTCCAAATACCCCACTATCGTATTCAAACAAATAGCCATATCTATAAATAAAAGATTTTCAACAAATTCTATCAGCTTAAAAATATTCCAGGAAAATAAATAACCATATGAATCAGCCCTAAGAAAGGGCAGATATTCAAACAAACTAGAATACAAAAACAAAAAACAATTCAAACAAAAACAACAGAAAAGAAACATAATTTGGTTCAACCCCACTATAAACATACAATAAATACAAAAATAGGGAAAATATTATTCAAAATAATTGCCAAACACTTCCTTAAAAGCAGCCAATTATAAAAAATTATCAATATAAATACAATCAAAATTAGTTACATCTGCATGGATAACATGGAGTAAATAATAGCTAAGCACAATAAAAATAACAGTAACATCCAGCAAAATAACACTATTAATTTTAACTGCAAAAACAAAGAAAATTGCCCACTTAACAATAAATGTTTAACCAATAACATAATATACAAAGCTATCGTAACTAATAACATTAAGACAGGTGAAAGAATTTACATAGGCACCAAAGAAATAAATCTTAAAGAAAAGATATTACAGCCACAAAATGTCTTTTGAAAGAAAAATACACAAATAAAACAACCCTGTCAAAATACATAAAAAAGAAAACATATCTCTACCAAAAACCATATCCCTACCAAAATCAAACTGAAAATGATAAAAAGAGCAGCCCCATACAGTATTAAAATTAAAAATTGTAAATTATGCTTAGAGGAAAAATATCAATAATTAGTTTTAAAAAATAAAATAAACTCTTAAAGAAGAAAATTGAAATAATGAGTAAATGTAGGCATATAAATAAATACTTACTTTGTTATTGTTGTGGTGGGATCCACCTAATCTGCATAGGTGACTATCAACTATATAAATAATGGTTGGTACCGGAAGACGAGGAGAAGGAATCACGAGATCCAACTAGAGACTCTGATCGACTGCGACTAGTCAACACATTCTCCAGGAACGTCTTCCCAGAAATATACAGAAATACTATATGTACTTATTGTGTACACTTTCTTGTTATAATACATTCTTGTTCTAAGTACATTTTGTGTGGCATTATTATTCCATGCACTAGGCGAGATTCAACATTGAGTCAAGACTCAACAGTGGCGACGAAGTAGAACGAACCATAGGTCAAGTTTCAACAATGGCCACGAAGTAGAACGAACCATACGCCAAGTTTCAACAATGGCAAAGAAGTAGAACGAACCATACGGAAAGAAGAAAGAATTAATAGTGAGAGTTTTCAACAATTGGGACAAGTCATTGAAGAACCCAGGCTGAAAAAAAAACTATTAATTCAAAGTCCAACGTTAACGTAACGACGAAGGATTCTGAACTTCTGGATATGTAAAACTCGTTAAAAGACGACTAAGCATAAAGGAACGTTCACTCAGAAAAATTGAAAGGTGTCGTAATCGAATAACGGTAATTTTAAATTAAAAAAATTATCTTCAACGAGACACCCTCTAAAAAGAAAAATTGGCCGACTACAAAAACATGCATGCATTTAAAAGGAGCACAAATACACCGTGTCGACTTTGAAAGGTAACAAACTTTAAAAAATTATTTTTTTTAAAATTATTTGTTAAACAATATAGTGACGAATTACCTCTGATAAGAAAATCAGACGTTGTCATTGAAATACGCGAACAGAAGTCGAAAAAAAAAAAAAAAGTCCGACGCTCTCTGTTCACGAAAAAAAATACCAAAGTTGATTAGCACGGGCGGGAATGTAAAAGCAAGACATAAAATATAAAAGTCGTACGTTGTTTCGATTTTTTTGGTCAGCTTATATGATATTCGTGGATACACAAATTAAAAGTATATTCCTTGTTGCATGAACACTATCAGCTAAAGATGGATGAACTATCCAAAGTCATATCCGAATTATTCAAATCCCAACAGATAGCACAGCAAGAACAACTGATAGCAATGCAAAAATATCAAGAACGTCAAGATGACAGACAACAAAAATATCAAGATAAACAAGATGAAAGACTTTTGGAAATTCAAAAGTTAATACTGGAGAAATTAAACAACTATCAGGCAAATGAGGGAAATTCTTCATACTATAATAACACCATAATTAATTCGCTGGAAACTTTCAACTATGTGCCAGACGAAGAAAAAACGTTTGAAGCGTACTTTAAACGGTATGAAGATATTTTCTACACAGACTGTGAAAACTGGTCGAATTCAAGAAAAGTCAGTCTATTACTAAGAAAGCTAGGTACAGCAGAACATAGCAAATTTGTAGATTTTATTCTACCGAGAAAAACAACTGAATTGGAATTCTCGGAAACAGTGAAATTGCTAAAAGACCTGTTTGGAGCAAATATGTCGCTTTGGCATAAGCGATGGTTATGCATGAATGTCTCTAAATCCGACGATCAGGATTACTTAACATATGCATCTATAGTGAATAGACATTGTGACAATTTCAGATTGGCAGAGATTACGGTTGAAGAATTCAAGTGCTTAATTTTTGCTCAAGGACTGGTATCCAGTAAGAGTGCCGAAATAAGACGTAGAGTTTTGTCTAAACTCGAATCTGAACAAGGCCTTACCCTGCAAAAGTTAGCAGAGGAGTGTCAACGGGCCGTAAGTTTAAAGAAAGAGTCGCAAAAAATCGAAGAAGCCGGCAGTGCTTATATTAAAAAAATAAAAAAGCAGTCAAAGTACCCGTTAGAGAAAAATTGGAGAAAAAATTCAGCGTATTTTAATAATAGACAAGAAAATAAAAAGAACGAAAATAAAAAAGTCCCACCATATAATTGCAGACGTTGTAACAAAAGACATTGGGAGGTAAATTGCCCATATAGAAATAAGAAATGTTTCGTGTGCCAAAAGAATGGTCACAAAGGATCGTGTTGTAAAACGAAAAAATTCAAGAGCCGAATTAGACAAACAAATTCGAATATCAAATCAGATAGAGATTTGAGGAAATATGTGACGACTGAAATATTCAAAAAGAATATCAAATTTCAACTCGATTCGGGGTTAGATTTAACAATAATGAACGATAAAACATGGAAAATTTTAAAAAGGCCTACAATAATGAAGTCAAGGAAACTCGCTCGAACGGTAACTAGAAAGCAAATTAACTTCGAAGGCGAGGTTGTACTTCCAATGAAATTGAATGGGATCGTTAAAAAAATAAAAGTTTTCATTCTGAGAAATGGAGAAAACTTGTTGGGTACAGATTTTATTGAAACATTCGAATTGTGGGATAAACCGTTAAACTCATTCTGCAGAAAAGTAGAAAGTAATACGCAAACAAGACAGGACATTAAAGGGGAATTAAAGAAAAAGTTTCCGGAAACCTTTACACCTGGTCTTGGAAGATGTAACAAATTTGAAGCTAAATTTGAATTAAAAGAAAATACTATGCCTATATTTAAAAAGAAACGTAACGTGCCTTTTGCAAGTGTAGAGAAAGTTAACGAAGAACTTGATAGGTTGGAAAAAATGGGAATTATTTCAAAATTAGAATCTAATTCATGGGCTGCGCCGATTGTGTGCATAAAAAAGAAATCAAACCAAAGCAGAGTCTGCGTTGATTTTTCGACAGGGTTGAACGCTGTAATTAAGGACTACCATTACCCGTTACCGAGTCCTGAGGAGATTTTTAACAAGCTAAATGGCGGAGTGATTTTTTCAAAAATCGACTTATCAGATGCCTATCTCCAAATTCCCGTCGAAGAAGAATGTTCGAAGTTACTAGGGATAAACACGCATAGGGGTTTATTCAAGTACAACAGGCTTCCTTTTGGTATTAAAGTGGCACCAGCCATTTTTCAACAAGCCATGGACGTCATGTTGAATGACTTAGACTTTGCGTGTGCCTACTTAGATGATATTATAGTAAGGAGTGCAAACGACGACGAACATCGAGAGCACCTCAATCAAGTATTTAAAAAGATTCAGGACTTTGGATTTAAAGTCAAAGAATCAAAGTGTGAATTTGGTTTGGAGGAAATTAAATATTTAGGCCACATAATCAACAAAAATGGCAGATTTCCAGATCCGGAAAGGTCCATTGCGATTAGAGACATGCCGACGCCCACTAACGTGGCGACACTACAGAGTTTTCTGGGGCTCGCGAACTATTATCAAGCATTCATTAAAGGAATGTACAATCTAAGAGCTCCGTTGAATGAACTACTGAAAAAGACAAGGCATGGGAATGGACGGTAGAATGTCAAAAAGCCTTTGATGAAATTAAGAAAATGCTTACGTCCGACCTCTTTTTAACCCATTACAATCCTAAACTGAATATTGTAGTGGCAAGTGATGCTAGTTCATACGGGGTAGGAGCATGTATTCAACACATAATGCCAGATGGTTCTAGAAAACCGATTGCGCATGCTTCGAGGGCATTACTCCCAGGAGAGCGAAGTTATTCACAGATAGAAAAGGAGGCGCTAAGTATCATTTGTGCCATAACAAAATTTCATAGGTACATCTACGGCAGACATTTCAGGTTAGAAACGGACCATAAACCTCTGATCACTATTTTTGGGTCAAAGAAAGGGTTACCCGTTTACACGGCAAATCGACTGTTAAGATGGGGAACCATTCTTCTCAATTATGATTTCCACATAAAGTACCTATCATCCAAAAATATAATTCATGCGGATACCTTATCAAGACTCGTACCGAATAAAGATGAAGGATTCGAAGAAACAATCATTGGAAATATCAGAGCAGATTATGAGGTCAAAAGCATGGTAAACAACATTGTAAGAGAGCTACCGGTTACATCAAAGGAAATCAAAAAAGAATCTGAAAGCGATGATTTCATTTTAGGAATAAAAAATAAAATAGTAGCAAATGACCAAAAAGTTCAGGAGATCTATTCAATTTGTGACGGAATTTTATTATATGGTGAGAGAGTAGTAGTACCAAAAAAGTTTCAGAAAAGAATCCTACGGGACTTTCATATGGGTCACCCGGGGATTAATAGAACAAAAAGCTTAATGCGAAGCTTTGTATATTGGAAAGGAATGGATGTGGATATCGAAAACATGGTTCATCGATGTAAAGGGTGTGCGTTAGCAGCTAAGGCACCACCTATAGTACACAAACCATGGCCAAAGACGGATCATCCGTGGGAAAGATTACACATTGATTTCGCTGGTCCAGTAGAAGATTATTACTACTTAATAGTGGTAGATAGCTTTACAAAATGGCCGGAAGTACTACGCTGCAAAAGGCCTACGTCCAATACCACAACAACTTTTTTGCATGAACTATTTGCACGGTTCGGTGTGCCAGAGTGTATTGTGAGTGACAATGGTACACAATTCACTTCTGACGATTTTAAGGAATTTTGTGAGTTATATCAAATTAACCACATAACGACGCCGCCGTATCATCCGAGATCCAATGGACTCGCAGAAAGATTTGTAGATACGTTAAAGCGCGCTCTGAAGAAAGCCTCAGGAGTTCCAACGGAAAAGGCGCTTCAGCAATTCCTACAAGTATACAGAATCACGCCTAACCAGAGAACACCATCAAACATGGCACCAGCTGAACTAATGTTCGCTAGGAAAGTTAAGTCAGTGTTTGACAAGCTTTTGCCAGGAAGAAATAGAATAAAGAACACTATGTATACAGCTAGAAAAAGATACACCTCCGGAGAGAAGGTCTTTTTCAAGTGCTATAGAAACAACATTGAGTTCTGGGAGCGAGGCATAGTGGACAAGAGAATCGGTGACCTGATTTACATAATAAAAGGGCCGAAGAATACTCATAAAAGGCACCAGAACCAACTCAAAAAATGCTACGTGCTAGAGCATGAAGAGAGTATACCGGATGAGGAGGAAGATCCCATTGATGTAATGTATGATACTTTTCAAGTAGAACCTCCGCAGAGTGCTCCTGAACCGAGAAGATCCGGTAGGAAACGAAAGTTCACGGACCCATTGGACGTGAATCCAAAACGAAAAAGATATTGAAAAAAAAACAGATATACATATGAACTATGCAAAGGGGATCTACAAAGAAATAACCATAATCATCATCCCATATAGAAGCCAGTTTGAAATCCAAAAGGATTCCAAGGCTTGGGAGGGGGGGGGTTGTGGTGGGATCCACCTAATCTGCATAGGTGACTATCAACTATATAAATAATGGTTGGTACCGGAGACGAGGAGAAGGAATCACGAGATCCAACTAGAGACTCTGATCGACTGCGACTAGTCAACACATTCTCCAGGAACGTCTTCCCAGAAATATACAGAAATACTATATGTACTTATTGTGTACACTTTCTTGTTATAATACATTCTTGTTCTAAGTACATTTTGTGTGGCATTATTATTCCATGCACTAGGCGAGATTCAACATTGAGTCAAGACTCAACAGTTATGTAAGCACTAATTAAAAATAAACAAATAAATAAAATAAATATAAATATGTCTAGAGAAAATAACAATTGTCCATAAATGGTTACAATAGAAAGAAAAGAGGAAAAAGAAAAAAGAGAAAAAGGTCAGGAGCGAGCGTAAAGTTGAAAAAACAATAATTAAACAAAGCAAAGGACAAATGATCGCGACACCCTTCACCTATGTACATCCGCACAGACGGGCGGAGGGGCGTGAATGCACATCCGCACAGACGGGCAAACACACATACAATACGGAAGAAGCTTACACCAATGCATAAAAATGCATTAAAAAAAAGAAAATCGAGAAATATACGCAGTCACTTGCTGGTATCTCCTTAAGAGTGGACGGACATGTTTGTCTACGAAAGTCTAGGGCTGGGATGCCGAAAGTAACATCAGTCAGCTAAGTGACAAACTTTTAATTTTATATATATATATATATATATATA
>OZ038506.1:93057492-93079992 GCA_964036315.1 Acanthosepion esculentum | reverse complement strand
GTCTACTGCTATGTGTGTCAGTGAGTGTGTACGCATGTGTGAGAATGTGCGTATTTGTGTAGGCGTATTTGTGAGAATGAGTGTGCATGTATCGGTATGTGTGAGAGAGATCGACTGTGTGTGCGTGCATATATATATATATATATATATATATATATATATATATACACACATATATATATATATATATATACATATATATATATATATATATATATATATATATATATATATATATATATATATATATATATATATATAAGACTAACGAGTAACAATCTTGCTAAACATGCCGGATTAGCTTGTTTAACATCACTCTACGATAAATATCCGGAAATATTTGTGAAGTAAGTATGGTCCAAGGCCATGGTAAACGTATAATACTTGACGTGAATGTTGGTAAATGAAAACAATTTTCTAACCCCCTTCAGACATACTTCGAACAGATCCAATACTCTCTCTCTCTCCCTATTTCTTTATTTCTCCCTATCTCCCTTATTTTTCTCTCTCTTCTCCCTTCTCTCTCTCCTTCTATTTCCCTTTCTTTCCTATTCTCTCGATACTTTTCTCCTCCTCTTATGCTCTCCTTCTCCTTCTCCTATTCTCTCTTCACCCCTCTCTCTATCTCCTTTTCTTTTCTCTCTTTCTACCTTTTCTCACATCCTTTCTCTCTCCCTTCTATCCATAAATCGGTTTTTTCATCTTTCTACAAATGCATGAATACCTACTGCGCCATTCTGGATTCATAAGTTTCCCTTCCAGACCGATTCACTAGGGTAGTGAGACCGATCCTCATTGGGGATCTCACTATAGATTTTCGTAAATCGTTTTTTTTCTTTTTATTTAATTCTTTTCCTTGCTTCTTTCCTTCCATCTGTATCATTTTACCCGTTTTTTTTACCTTTTTTAGTTCTTGTTGTTCCTTTATTTCCTTCCTAACTTTTAATTAAACATTCTTCTTCCATGTGCCGTGTCCCTTCAGGACGTGAGTGATCTGGATTCTTCACAATTTCTTGTCCTTTGTAGCACTCAGTAAAATATACATTTTTGCTGTCTCTCCTAATCCCTATTCTGCCAACCCAAGCCCATTAGGTAGCTGATGCGTTGTTTTTCTCTGCCTATCTTGCTTTCAATATGTCCTGTCAGTATCAGATTTTCTAAGTCGTCTTTCCTCATTAGGTGCTTTAGAAATTACAACTGTCTTTTTCTGATGAAAAGTATAAGTGTCCTTTTTTATTTTCTTTAAAAGTTCGTCGTTGCTCACAAGGTCAATTCATAGTGTTCTCAGCATCCTTTGTAGAACCACACTTCTGTTGGATCAAGTCTTTTCTTAATCCTTGATGGAATTGTTCAGCATTCACTGCCATAAAGGAGGAATTTATTGGCAGAAATATTGGCAGGACACTGTACTCTTTGGTTCAAATTCACTTTAAATAGATTGCAAGACTAGCTAGCTATATCCACTTTACTATTATAAAGCGATGTTCACCAAATTAGACTAATTCTGTCCAGTGAAAAATTAAATCTTTGCAAAAGCAATAATTTTTTCCTTTCTTTTTTAAGCCCTCTTTCTGAACTCTCACAAATATTTTTCTTACCATTGTCAAATACTGAACTTCGCAAATCACGGGTCAAGATTTCGGGTTCGGAGGAGGCCGTCAGAGTTCAACTATTTCCTTGTCTTTCTCATCAGTTACTGCGTGGCCCTTTCGTTACACATGTAATGCTTTCTCAATGTATCAGAATCAATCACTGAACAAAAATTAATTCGTTTACCCAGTTGTACCTCTTTTTCTTTCTTCCTATAACGACCTGTCTGTCTCTCTATTTCTCACTCTCTCAATGTTCAAGTCATATCTTTTTTCCATTACGGACTTTAATATCAGAAAACTTGCGCAGCATCATGTCCAATCTCCATTTTGTAAAGGATTGAACATCTGGAACTTGTAATAAAATGTTTCTGGAAAAGTGAAAGCATAAACTAGGAAACTTATAAGTACGCCTATTTATGCATATATATATATATATATATATATATATATATATATATATATATATATATATATATATATATATATATATATATATATATATAAACACGTTAGGTAAATAATCGTATTTTGCTTTTATTTTAAAAAGGACAGTGCTCCATACAGAAATAGAGCTTATATTATAATATTTAAAAAAAAATATGATTCCTTCGCTACATAAGAATTCTCATGTTTATATATATATATATATTCTTGAAGCTATATACATAAAACAGTTGAAACCTAAACCTGAATAAAATAAACTATGAAATCTCCACAAATATCCTTAAATGCCTATAATTAGTAACAGAAGCCATTGGTTCATACCAACGGCTTTCCATACTCAATACTCATCGGATTCACTCTCTCGTGGTCATGTGTGACGTCATGAGCTGTGTTGCGATTTTCGCTTTCAGCGTCTTATATGCACGTGTTTATCGTTGCTTGGAAATCATCCATGTAAACAAAAACAGACTATCATCAATTTCTTGTTCGTGTATTGCTTAATATATTGTGTAATTGTCATCTTTGATAATGGCTTATGTAAGCCGAAAGCTTAGATTGGATTAAAAAAAATATGTATCAATATTGTGATTTTCTTTCTTCGTTTAATGATAATGTTATTAAGCTTATCCGACGATATGAAAAGAACTTACATAAAATATATAGACAACACTTATCTATATTATTTAATGAAACATGTATTAATATATATATATATGTGTGTGTGTGTGTGTGCGCGCACGCGCGTGTATGTATACATATATATACAGGAATCCCCCAATTAATGCGCATTCGATTAATGCGTTTTCGATTAGTACGCTAAAATTTTTATACCAAAATTCGATTACTGCATACATAATACACGATTAGTGCGATAAACATTCTTCTGTTTAAACATAGTAATTAAAGACTGAATTTTTTATAGTTACCGATTAATTAAAAATTTTCTAGAATTTAAAAATGGAACATGGGTAACTATTTTGTTTGTCAATTTTTTTTATAATCGATTAATGCATTTTTGATTTGTGTGTATCTTTTAATGTACACATTAGCTGCAATAATCGATGGATTCCTGCACATATATATATATATATATATATATATATATATATATATGTGTGTGTGTGTGTGTGTGTGTGTGTGTGTGTGTGCGTGTGTGTATGTGTGTGTGTGTGTATGCATGTGTGGAGGGTGAGTGTGTGTGTTCATATAGATACATTGGAGAAAAGGAGGGAAAAATAAAGATGGAAAAGACCGAAGAAAAGAATTTAAAAATTACCAAAAAATAAATAAATAAAACAATAAAATAAAAAGCAAAAAAGAAAGTAAAGAAATGATAAGAGAAAAAGCAGAGAGAGAGAGAGAGAGAGAGAGAGAGAGAGAGAGAGAAGAGAGAGAGAGAGATTTGAAAATGGTGGAAAGAAAAAGGGTAAAAGGGAATATAATGACGTCATAAAATAAATTTAAATAAAAAGATTACAATAATTATTGTTTTTTTTTAAATTCAGTACGAGAAAATAAAACGAAAAAAGAATGTAAAGAAAGGAAGAAAGTCTATAGAAAAATAATGGTAAAAACATTAAAATAAAGGCCGAAAAACTTTAAAGCTATCGAATTTACTGGTTAAGTAAATTTGCATATGGTTTCTCGTTTGCCTCGAAGCGTGCAGTTGCCGGGTGCTGCTGAGTCCGGACGAGGTGGCCCGATTGCCGCATCGAAAATCTCAAGAAACAGACGCAGCTGCAAAAATGCTATCGGCAAAAAGAGCGACTCAGTCGAGCAGACAATCAATCAAGCGAGCAAGAAGCGAGCCAAAAAAAAATGGAAAAGCAGGAGTAGACAACAAGAAATTCAGCGAGCAACTGTTTCATTGGTCACTTATTATTCCACGTCACGTTTTCATCTAGTCAATAAGGAAGCGTTTCCGGTTCTTGAGGTCGTTCAGTGCTTGATGGCGACCGGCCCGTTTAGGATGGGAAATAATGACATTGCAAGATCAACAAAACAAGTGGAACATGACCCCAGTTCCAACAACAGAGAAAACAACAATAAATGCTGATAAGGTGAACGAGAAAACATCGCGTGTTTAAAATTAATTCAGAATAATAACAACAATAATATATAGGGAAATATACTGGATCTGCAGGTGATGGTTAACGTCTCGGAATGAAAAAGCAGAAAGCTGAGTTCAAATTCTGGTGGAATTCACACTAATATCTTTAGAAAAGGTATGAACCCCTCACTTATGGGTTAAATAGCAGCACTGACTGAGCTCTTTAGTTATGGATGGCAATCAGTCCAAGAGATGGTCAACTCTAAATTCAAACCTATCTACCTGAAGCTGTATAAACATTGTTAGATATGGGGTATCTCTTTTAATCATCTCGATTCAAGAAAGACAATAAAGCCTCAATTGGTTATCCAGTGTAAAAAAATATGAAAAAAAGAAACTATTAATATGAGTGAACAGTAAAAGAACAGGTAAGACGGATGATAACGATTGACATTGCAATTACATTTTTGAAGATCAAAATTGAATAGAATGTAAGAAAAGTAAAGAGAGTTCCACAAGCGAGAAGTGCGCGAGAAGAAACTGTTAGCATAGAACTTACGGTTACATATAGCTGTAAAATGTTGAGACCTTGTCGCCAAACTAGTACTAACCTTAAATTCATAAAGTCAAGGTACCAAAGAGGAAAGCTCAGAATCATTACCATAAAAAAATATAGAAACGGCACAGGGAAGCTACATTACGGCGGTTGGAAAGTGACAGAAGCCGAGATACCAAGTCAGAACTATATGTGTAGATGCTATATCTGCAAAACAAAAACACGATAGATTTCGACAATTATGTTTGTTATCACTGGAGAGTGTTTATCCAGTTTGCTTTTGACACCAACGGGCATTGGGTCCAAGGAAGGTGGATGGATAGATGGATGGACTCTGGTTCATAAGTACTACTTTCTACAGTTCCTCCAAATATTGCTTTGGAACAATCGTACCCTGTGTATATGTCATTTTCTTCCACTACATTTTGTCAACTCTGACGCATTTTCATAACTGCATTCTCCCAGGACTTGATATATTTCTGGTTGATGAATTAGTCGAAGTGGTTTTTAACGGCTTCAAGTAAACCGAAGATTTTTTTTCCGTTAGGAGAATTTCGTAGGGATCGAAATAAGTGGTTATCCGAAGTTGAAATTTCAATTGACTGATTGATTCGTTTTCTACGGCTTATCAACCCTTTAGGAGGTTATTTAAAGCCAGAAAATATTTTTAGATTGTAAGAATTTTGTTGTTGAGGTAGTGGTTTAGTCTTAGTAATTAACCTATAAGAGGGGGGAAAAGAGGCCTCCCCCAAGTGCATTTACACATGTGACTATAACGAAGCCGACTGTAATTCAAACTCGGCTCCCTAATTTCCTATACTGGGCAGTTATCAATTAAATCACCAGCACATTTAAGCTTACAGCATCTGATATTCCCAAGCGGTCACCCATCTTGGTACTGGAGAGGGTCAATGTTGTTTAACTATTTTGATCGTACAGGAACCGGTGTTTCAGCGTGATATGGCTGTAAGCTATAAATTCAAGTGTCTACAGCGGGTGTAGTAGGATATCTCAGCCAATTTCTACCGCGTCTGCAAAGAGACGTGAGGTCTGGCGTTGTCTTGACCGAATATGACACCCATTTATATTGGCCACTTCTAGATACATTTCATTGATTGTTGCCTTTAATCGATCGGTCCAATTGGGAACAGTAGATGTCTAAATTTAACGTTTGATTTTGCGGTTTGGTTGGTTTATTTTTGTTTAGCTAAATATCAACCTCTATCGCTTATTTAATGCTGAATCTAAATATTTTGTACGCAATTTTATGTCTTCAACTACAGGTAATTTGTACATAATTTTATACTTACAGGACAAACGTATGTTTTTTTTTTTAAAGATATATAGTTTGTAGATGTATTGATGGTAACTTTACTATAAAATGTATTTTATACTTTAGTGTATTTTATACTTTAGTTTAGTTTATTGTCATTTTGATATAAAAATTTATTACTACTAGTCATTTTTTATAAATATATTCCTGGTATTTTTACCTAAACTTTTTAAAAATACTTTTTTAGTGAACTACAATAAACACCATTTTCCTATAACAGGTGCCACTTTTTTATCCCAGGTCCACCCTGACCTCGGGTCAGTGTGGACCTGGGAACAACAGCAAGCAAGAGGTAGTTTCACTCTCGTCAAAACCTGCAATCTCTCTTTCAGAGGCCTTGCTACCGGATGTAGTTTATCGTCATACCCAGGACGATTGATTTTGAAGGAGAAGTTTATAATAGACATTGACCTTCCGATTCTACCAAATACATAGCTTAATTTTTCGGATGTAGATCGGATTTTGCAGTGGTTAACGCTGGCTCATTTCCTTTTTTCCCAGAACCTTTTGGTCATTCCACATTGTTGTAAACATTCCGTTTTTCATCGTTTGTGATCGTTCTTTAAAAAAAAAAAAAAAAAAAGAAAAGAAAAATGGATCGTTTTGTTGCGCATGGGCAAAGAATCGCAAATGGAAATCCGGTTCACCAAAACATCATAGCAATTCTTTTTTCTTCCAATTGTCTTATAACGCTTATGTAATATTTCTGCAATGTTCTGTCTCGTGTAACCTGGATTATTCTTAATCAATGTTTAAATTTGGTCAGCATCAACGACTGCAAGTCTGCTGAGACATCCTTGGTTTTCCAAATGAAAATTTCCACTTATGAAACTAGCGAACCTTTTTATAAATAGGACTCTCACTATGGCACCATCAACATAAATGGCACGTACGGTTTTGTATACCATTTCGTTCCTTCCGGAATATAAAAGAACGTCAAATGATAAAAATACTCAACTTGCCGCAATTTTCTCTTTAACGCAAAACCATTTCAATTTCCCAATTGGCCCTCGTTCGATGGTGTTCCTTCGGAGGATTGGCGCGATTGCGTCGTGATTAAGGAACGAGCCTCGCGAAACGGAGTGGCTCTTGCAGCGTGTCTCACTGGCGACGGTTCGAGGTAATGCTTTCTCCATCATAGCGGCTGGCAGAGGATAGAAAAAAAAATTGTTTATAGTTACGTTGTTCTGGAATTGTCATCATTGGTCGACTGAACTTGCTTTGTTTCAATGACTTTTGGTTTGTTATTTTTATATAGTAATATATATTTATATTTTTACGTAATAAATTATTCGGTTCAGTTATTCAATTAATTTCTGAGGAAGGACCGAGGCGGTCTGAAATATCAAATATATAAAAACATATAAATAAATAGTTTCATAAAAAAAAAAAAAAAATTTCCCAATCCACACACGTATCGCACCGAAAGACGCTGTGAAATATACACATTTCAGTTACGTGTGAAACGGAATCACGTGTTTAAACGTCACCTATTAGTAAACGCTCCGAGCATTTGTTCCATTTGTTGGCGAGTTTCTTTCTAACAAAACAAAAGTCATTGAAACAAAGCAATTCAGTCGACCAATGATGACAATTCCAGAACAACGTAACTATAAACAATTTTTTCTATCCTCTGCCAGCCGCTATGATGGAGAAAGCATTACCCCGAACCGTCGCCAGTGAGACACGCTGCAAGAGCCACTCCGTTTCGCGAGGCTCGTTCCTTAATCGAGACGCAATCGCGCCAATCCTCCGAAGGAACGCCATCGAATGAGGGCCAATAACCCCTGAAGTCTCCACTGCTACAGGAGTAAAAAAAAATCTATCAGCAAGAGAAGAATATTTAGCTATTTTTTTTCTTTATTTATTTGTTTCTTTCTTGCCGAGAAATTCACTAATGGGCCTTATTTGATAGAAAAGACTTCATCATTTGATGACGGCAGGTAGGGGAGTGTTAACCTTTGAAATAGGTTTACTATAAGAGCATGACAGGTTTAAAAAGAGACAGTTGTGATACATAAGAAGGAAAGGGAGCTTGGAGAATTTGATACACAGAGGGCATATTGAAACCAAGAAAGTCGGAGGGAAGCAGCGGTAATCTACGTCATAAACCTGTGTAAACGAATGGCAGAACAGGGAATGGGGAGACAGTAAAAGAATAAATAACTATAAATGATAGAAAGATGTGGATGGCCATGATCGCCCACGTCTGAAGAGAGACGGCACATAAAAGAAGAAAGAAAATATATGAAAAATGTCATATAAAGTGAAGATGTCTTATTATATAATATTGCAGGGACCCACTTCAAGAAATCGGAAAAGAGTTAACTTCGGTTGGAAAGTTTTAAAAATCTAGAAAGACAAAAAAACAAAAAAAAAACACACGAGTGGGGGGGATTTCTTGATATGATAGTTATGTGTTGATAGTGATAGTCTGCTGCATTCACTTTCACACCAATGCCCTTGGGAGAGACACGAACCCTGTCTCTTCTCCACATCCCGACTAGCTATGGGTTAAATAGCAAATGGAAGAAAATCGGAATTTCAAACAATAGAGAAAACAATGGCAAACCAGACTTTTATCTTTTCCAAGAAGGCATCGTATTTCACATATAATAAGGAAAAATAAATCTGTGGAGAGTCATGATAACCTACGTCATGAAGGGACATTTTGTTAATCATTTCACCCCAAGCAAGACAATAAAGTCACTAAGACGTAGGGGATTATGAGTGTGGAAGAAAAAGAAAAAGACTACCACCGCTTTACCAGTGGTAGAGAAAAATGACGTAAAGCTTAGGCACCGTTTGAACAGTCAGTCAGTTATGTGCCATGCGTGATACACGCTTAGGCGATCATATATCTTTCGATACATGACTGACGAGGCAGTTTTTTCCCGCAGTAGGTTGCCATTTCTTTCTGCGGTAGACCAGTTGCCGTCCAAAATCTGTTCTGCTACTTACCCATAGCATTGAGAAGAAGAGGATTCATACCTTTCCCAAGGGTATTAGCACCAAAGTGAATGGATTCGACTCCCCGATTCCTTAATCCGAGCCGCTATCAATTACTTCACCGAGCTTCCACCGGTTGAACAGCGGATAAATGACATAATGCCCAGCCACCGGTTAAACAGTGGGTAAACACTTGTAACTATTTTTATATCTACTGTGAAACATTACATACCAATTATTTGCGCATTTTGACTTAGGAGCTCAGGCAGAAGAGTTAAAATTGTTCAGGAACGCAGGGCTCAAAGGGTTAAGGTGAGAGTACAATAAAATAAGATGAACCAAGAATATAGAAGACACCAGATCTTTTTCTTATTATTTACCAAATGACAAAATAAATTTTCATGAATAGTCAAGTAGAGTTTTTAAATACCTTTGTCAAGTAACTCCAATGAGTTTCTGGTTTTAGTCATAATATTTGTTATTTGTGTGAATTACAAGCAGTTTTATTTATTTAGATGTTTCCGAATGTATCTCGTAATACTAATCGAGTGATTTTTCTATTTTTTCAGATTTTTAGACATGCCTTTTAAGTTATATAATAATTAGCAGTAATATAATTTTTAGTTAGTTAGGCCTCTAAATAACTTACCGTTTCGAATCAATATAGTTTCCTTATTTTGCCCCTATGGATGTACACGATAAACACGAATAATTTTTAATATTGGCCTTTTAATTCTATTTTTCAAAATGAAACTTTTATTTATCCTGTAAAAGCAAAAAGAACAGTGAAGACAATATCTAACAAGAAAATGAAGAACTATCTATATTTTAAATGGAATGTTGGAAATCAGCACGGTACTAACAATATGACAATGATTCGTGGTACTGACGGACGGTTAAATTAATGGATGGATTAAAATATTACTCTCATTTATTGTAATTCTTTATTATTATAGCAAGAAGGCATAGGATCGATTGTAATCTGAATTTTATTTTTAGCTCACTTTAATATTCAGTGAATATCAGACATAAGCAAATTGAACAACACAAACATTCTGATTTTATAAGTACAATTCTCTTGAATCTGTAGACTTTCTGTGGAACATAGGGCCACAGCCAAACCATGCTAGTTGGTTCTGCTGTAGTTTCAGTAATAATTTACAATAAATATTTTCATGACAGCTGTTCCTTTGAGCTCTCCCCTTCGTCGTTTTTATTCCCCCTCCTCACAGACATAAATTGTACATATGGGACCTCGTTAGGACTTTTAGGTATTTATTATGATAGATGTAATAAGAATGGTAAGTAAGAATGTGTTGTTTTGATCTAAGGAATACTGTGGTATGTTTGGGTCAGTAATTGTGGTTAGTTAGGTTTAACTATTAGACAAAGTAAAAAAACAATATTTCTCTATCCACCCTTTTGGCCTTGTGCCACACTTTTGTATATTTGCAAAATAATTATTGCTCTCACCTTTGGTACCTAGCCACAATGAATTTAAGCATACTACTAGACTGTCTTCTAGGTTTCATCGTTTTACTGTTTAAAGATGTAACCGTAAGTTTTATTCTTATAATTTCTTCAATTTTAATAGTTTCTTTTCTCGCACTTCTCATCTGTAGAACTCTCTTCAGATTTCTTTTTACGCTGCTACCAACAATCTTTAAAATTTAAATGCATTGTCAATCGAGATCTTCAGTCTTCCTGAAACATGTTCCTTTATTTCGCCTCGCTAATTCTCATTCTCTTCCAGTAAGCCCTTCCATCTTACTGGCATTATCGCTTTTCTTGGAGCGATATTATTTAAAAAACAAAACAAAAAAACAACAAAAAAGCAAACAAAAAAAAAACAAGCAAACAAACAAAAAACAAACAAACAAAACAATGATAAATCTTCTTCTATTTACGCGAATAATGCTATTATTCACAAGAAAATGGAATCAAATAATGTGGTAACTCCAAATAAATTTGATCATATTTTTCATGCTGTGGTATTTTCTATCGAAAGCAACATAAAGCAACAATAATCAAAAACTTTGTTCATTCTGCCACAAAAACATTCACTAATTTGTCATGAGACCTTGAAGAGTTGAAAAATATAAAAAAAATCTTCTAATTTAGAAAACAAATAAATGACATCACTGAAAAAAAAAAGAACTACTCGTGACAACTCAGAGGATACCTAAAAAGCGAAATAAAATCTTTGGTCATGGAAACGAAAACAACTGCATCCGAACCAGTTACATCACAACGAAAAACGAAGATTGATAAAATAAAAAGCTGTGAAAAAGAGTCAAGTATAAAAGGCATCATAAATAAATGACGCAGATTAATTCAAAGAAAATGTCAAAAACAGAGATGACTGAGTAGGAACAGTAATTCAGTAGGAACCATGCAAACAAACGTCTATTCGATTATGCAAAAAGGCGCTCCAACACTAGTAATCGACTTGCCACTTCCACGGAGTCCAATCATCCTCATTTCCTCCTTGTTCCAAATATAAAAAGAAGCTTCTACTCAAAAAGATTTTCTCAAGAATTGTCATTTTGTGAAACAGTCACCTGTGAGGATGAACACTTCAAACTGACTTCTTCCAGACAAAAATGAATCCTTATTTATCATCATAATCCTCGTAATCTTCATTTCTTACCAGCCTCTCTTCCACTCATATCACACATACCAATCAGTATTACCATTTTGATGACTGAACCTTCTATCTTGAGTGTCTCTCGAGCCTTGGACTGGGTGAAATTAGTCTCTCTCTCTCTCTCTCTCTATATATATATATATATATATATATACATATATATATATATATATGTGTGTGTGTGTGTGTGTGTGTGTGTGTGTGTGCGTGTGTGTGTGTCTGTGTATGTGTGTGTGTTTGTGTGTCGATCACAGAGACAAAATTCAGCCCTGATCATCTTGAAATGATTACCAGAAAGTAGCATACAAATGAACTGCAAAATATTCGGTCCAAGGAACAGCTGAACTCTTGAGGAAATTCTTCCATAGTCGAGTCTCTTGATAAGATTTAACTGCGTGTGTCTAAGAAAAATAAAAATAAAAATATCTTTAAAACAGGCAACAAACAAAAAATGAATTCGTCAGATTGTTACTGAAGATTTATCAATTGATCGCCTGGCGTAGATAATGGAAAAATGGGAAATTCCGGAATGTTACTGGAAAAATGATTTTGCAGAATATAAGTCTGACAGTTGTCCCGATAATTATCGGTATACTAGGAATTGAACCAATAGCGCACGTACTTTAAAAAAGAAAAAGTGTAGATTAGAACGATTGAGATCGTCCAGGTCCACGTAAAGATTTGAGGAAACTTACTTTCAGTTAGTCTCTAAATAGAAACTCTAGATATCTCTGGGAAAAGTTATAAATTCAGAAATAATAATAATAATAATAATAATAATAATAATAATAATAATAATAATAATAATGGCAAAATAGATAATACGCAGGAAAGCAACCAATGGAAATTGTGTGAAAATGTGACAGCCGACGAATGTAATAAATCTTTCAGAAAGTGTAAATGAATAGGTATACGTGGGTAAGAAAGGAAGTCAACCCAGAACCGTGCAAGAAACTGCATTTTGACTGATCACTGATATATGCACAGACCACAATCAGTTCTTGGGAATGAAACAAAATTCTCTAGGACTTTGAGACTCAAATCGATCACCCAGTTCGGGCCAGAAGACCGGAGCTAGTTTTAGTAAAGTACAAAAAGAAGACGTGCCAAATAGTAAATGTCGCTGTTCTGGAAAACCAGAGCAAATTTAAAAGCTAGTTGGGATAGACGTTGCCAGAAACTACGGAAGTTGTGGAACATGGAAGTGACATTTGTGGCAGTCGTTATTGAAACACAAGAAACAGTTCCGAGGAGTTACTTAAAAGAATAATCTGGAGGAACTGAAAATTAGTTGGAGTCTTGTAATCATCTATCCAGTTCTCATTAGTATTAAATATGAAAACAGTTCGATTAGTACTGGAGTGGTTGAATTATTTGTTATTTAGTTACTATTTAATCTTCAGTACAGGACCCCAATTACTATTAGTTGAATAATAATAATAATAATAATAATAATAATAATAATAATAATAATAATACTGTAAAGAAATACAAATAATAAATAATAATTAAATAATTGTACTCACAAGTACAGCTCACACATTACGAAGAGCTTTATCTATGTAAAATGTGTACGATCTTGAGTTATTTTTGTTCAGTGAAAAATGTCATGAAACCATTTCTGACCTTAGGTCTCTGGTTGAAACTCGGAAGGAATGTGCATACAACTGATATCCATGGAAATAATAATAATAATAATAATAATAACAGACGCAGTAACATGGTCTTTTAGGTTTGCCTGCAATAGCTCTTAACTGATTTGAAGATGCGCTACATGTGGTCACTAACATCGGAAATGCAATATAGACATTGGACATATTTATCAACACAGACAACGAAATTGCAGTCAATGGACTGAATATTGTAATCAAGAATATGAACACAAAGATACACTTTCTCATTGTCGCCGCGTCCCCGGATGAGGCAAATCTCTGAAGCCGAAAAGTTTATGACATCTCGGGATCTGGATAGTCGCCTAATATCGATCACCGAGACAAAATTCAGCCATGATCATCTTGAAATGATTACAAGAACGCGACATGCAAATGAACGGCAAAATATTCAGTCCAAGGAACAGCTGAACTCTTGAGGAAATTCTTCCATAGTGGAGTCTCTTGATGTGATTTGACTGTAAAATAATTACAAAGCATGTGGGGTCGGCGTAACCGTCATCAGCGCGGAAAATAGAATTGTCAGTTCGAGTTCAAATATCCTCAGAGGATGTTGCTTTTCTTGGGACTAGGGCTCTTCTCCTTCAATGATTAATAAAATAGTAAGAAAGACGTGGTTCTTGAGACTCGGTTGGCAGCCGTTCTAGAAAAAAGACAATTCTGAATTTAAAATCATCTAAAAGGCAATAGAAAACACTTCTCTTCATTTTCGAAGAACAATAATGAAAATTCATAATTTGTAGAGATTAAAGGAAGTCGTGGAGAATCATAATCACCTATTTACTGAGGGATAAATTTAATGATACAAAATACGTGAAACGTAAAATTCAATATTGGTAGCGTGTTTTGTGGGAAAATCAGAAGAGACTACTTGTCACTCCCAGACTGGAGACTTTTATTTATAGACTTCAAATCGCGGTTGGAACAGCTGCTGTAAACCAATGCTTAACAAGCTTAAAAGACACATAAAACTGTATCTTTCAATCAAGTAACATATTTGACAAACTTTCATCATCATCATCTTCATCATCAGCAGCATCAGCATCAAAATCAGTACTATGACAAGGTGTGGTCTTAGGGTCGCTGCGCTGCTCAGCTGAGCACCTGACCAATCCCCTCCACATATCTGGGTTGAAAGGCCGGAAAGGTATTCATTCACGCGTAGTGTGTCGTTAGCAAGCAAACCTGGCGGGGTCCATCACTCTCCAGGCCAAATCACAGCCGATATCCTTCAACTTGAAGGCCCACCTTGGTCAAGAGCACATGGCCGTTGATTCCATCTACCCTAGTTGTTGGACCTTCGCCGGCCAGCAATGACGTGCCATCTTCGCATTGGCTGCATACATAGCCAAGTCTACCTTATTTTACTAGATGGCAAGAATGTTCATCCGCCCTTTGAAATGTCTTGTTTGTAATCCTGTTAGGTGTCTAGCCATCCTCTTAACCAGAAAAGCCTGGTGGGGGAACCGGTTTAGTCACCAATAACCCGATTATGAAGCAGGTTAAACAGGGTTACATGGTACCTGTGATACTCGTAGATTTACCTGACACAACAAAAATAAAGAAAGAAAGAAAAATCTTTTTATCAAGACCTATCGTCTTTTATTTAAGACACATGATCCCTTTTTTTGTCTGTTGTATCTGGATGCCAATGACTACATTTGTTCTAATTTGGTTATTCTCCTTAAAAGTGGCCTTGTGCCAAAAGTTTGCATAGCATATAGAATAAGTCATATTATTTCTATTTAGATTGAAAGGAAAGATCCTGCCAAGCAATGGTTAGCAGTTGTTCTCATAAAATATTGAACACTAAATCTGTTGAACGCACTATAAATAGGACCTTGGGCCAAAATATCACTCTTTCCAGTTTAGTATTATTCAAAATTTAATAATTATACTCGCTAGTGTGTAAAGTTTTCAAACAGGCAAAAAACAAAAAACAAAAAAAAACACGCCAAATTGAAATTATTCTGGATATTTATTTACGAATTGTTTTATAAGAAAAAATAGCGTATGCAAAAAAATTGAAGAATAACTTTTTTTATTTCCTGACTTGAAGCAGCAGACGACACGAAACCTGCTAACAGTCGGTAAGTCATCGCCATTTTTACTGCTTATCTTTTAACCATTATGTCTGGGCGTTGTCATTTACGACGTCATTCGATTTTGCAATACCCCCGGGGATGCATTTGCGAAACGAAAATACGAACAAGTGTATGAAAATGTGAAAAGTTAAGTGCAAATAAATGGATTTTGGTCGGTAGTAATTTCGGTCCGATATAAGGAAATAAATGGAAGGTGCGGACTGATGTCACAAGAAAAGGAGGGTTGGTGATGCGAGACGGGATTGGTTAAGGCGGGGCTCAAGGTAGATGATACAGAAAGCAAAGAGAGAGAGAGAGAGAAGGAGAGAGAGAGAGAGAGAGAGAGAGATAGACAAATATATATATAGAGAGAGGCAAAAACAAAGATAATGGAGAGGAAAAGAAATAAGAAAACCCGAAAGATGTAAAAAAGAAAAAAAAGGGAAGAAAATAAAGTAAAAAAGAAAGCTAAACAAAAAGAAAAAGAATGGCTGTGTCGGTTGAAATTTCGAGGAATTTTCATTTCTCTCCATCAAAACCTAACGTTCATTATTTTAAAATATGGAAGCCTAAACTATTGAGAAAAGGTTACATTTTCTTTTTCTCGGTAACTAGAAAAACATTTCATGGTGTCAGTTTGAGGTCAACTTTTAACAACAATTTTACAGAATCAATATATTTCACCCTTTCTACTAAACGGTCAATCAGTCTTAAGAACTAATTTAATTGATTGGTCCGCTCGTAAAAAATAGAAAATCTTTTGGAGAGAAAATAAATGTTGTAGATTTACATTCATTAAATCTTCCTCAAGCCACATTTTTCAGAATCGAAACATTGATTTTTTTTATCACTTTAGAAGTGGGGATTCTGTTCATTATACCCATAAACTGTGTCTTACTCTGTAATCCCATACCTCGAGTGGCTCTTGGGCTTTGTACAAGGTGAACATCACTGTAAAATAATGCAGTGTCAAATCGAGCCCTGAATTTTCAAGATTTATCTTTAGTTTGTTTTTATTTACAAATGTCAAGATTGAAACTGAGTTTGCGTCATTGATATTTGGGTATAACAGATGTTGTCCCATTCTTAATAAATATTTTCTAGTGAAACAGATTTTTTTTTTTACATATTTTTACAAAAAGATTTATTTTAAATATGGAACCCAGAAATGTCACCAATCGCGATGAACGGATGTTTCCTCAGGGAGACCCCGTGCACTGAACGCCTATTGGGACTTAAACTCAACCAAGACCTCTAAAGATGCTGGAAAAATGATCGGTTCCCTGTACCGCTCCAAGAACTACTTAACTACTCGTGATATCCTCTATCTTTACAAGAGTCAGATCAGGCCTAAAATGGAGTACTGCTGTCATATCTGAGTGTGAGTCACCAAGTCCTCACTTTCCACATTCATAGAGTCTAAAAGCGTCTTCGCGTACTTGCGAGGCACGAATTATTTTCCATTTTACAACCTCTTTCTCACAGACGAAACGTCGCAGGCATCTTGTTGCTCTATCGCTATTTCCATGGAAAGTGTTCTGATGGAATACATTCTTTAGTATCTACTATAGCTCTAACCTTCACGGTTAAGATCCACCATGTCACGCACAATGTAGGGAACTACCCTCTCATTTCATTCATATTCCATTGGTAAGATGTAAGTTCAACACGAGCAGCTTCCTCCCAGTAACTGCTGCTTTGTGGAACCGTCTCCCAAGTGGATGCTTCCCCGATTACTTTAATCTTAACATGTTCAAGTCTAGGGTTAAAGGTTATCTTCCCTACATATCCGCATAATATGTGTCTCTTACTCTGCAACTTCTACATTGAGTGGCTCTTGGGATTTGTACAGGATGAACATCATCTTTGCATCCTTTTTTCGTTTTTTTTACAAAAAAAAGGATGCAAACATTTTTATGTGATTTATTTTAAGAAAATTAAAATACGTAATAAAATAATAAATATATATATCCGTTAGTTATTCATTTAAGATAAATGATAATTATCCCACAATGTCTATGTAAGTGCCGCCGAAAAAAGCCCCAACAGCCAATAGTCTAATTTTTTTAAAGTTAAAAATAATATAACATTTATTTCTGCCATCAAAACTATGTCATTCGCGTATCTTATGCTACTAAGATCATGTCCATCAAATAAATCCTGGTAGGACTTCTACTAATATTGTCTTGCTTTATTTTTCTGTACTTTAAAAATAATTATGGATTTCTTTTTTGTGTGGGAATAAATGTGCCGATTTTTGTAAATACACGCGTCCATACACAACATTATCAGAAAATAAGAGCGGCAACTCTTTAAAATATTTTCTCAAGAAGCGTTTTCGTAAGTAAATCTTTTTAGCTTTACTTACGAAAAGTATGTAATATTCAATTAAATATTAAATTTTATAAAGATTACTAGATATTAAAAAATACCAAAAAAGGCATTTACATTGTATTCTTCATGTAATTTTATTACGATTATCTCCTCCTTAGATAAATTCTAAAACATCAGGTTGTCGATAAATGTGTCAACACCTCATATAAAAGCTACCAAAAATTGCTTTTCTATGATATTTTTTAACTAAAAGTAATATTTGTTTCAGTTTAGAGTAATTAAACTTTAATTCAGCTAATTTTAATAACGTTTCAGGAAAGTACATTTTATTTTTTTAATAAAGATTTTTAAATAAAGAGAATATTGTGTTGACAGATTTGTAAATATGGACGATTTTATCGATTTTACTGATGATAAGACAAAATATTTCCTATCAATACATCAAGGTATTTTTCTCATTGGAAATATTAAATTAAATCTATTAACTTAAAATATAAATATATAAATATAAAATAAAAGCTTCAAGAAAGATTTTTACATTTTAAAATTTCATTTCGCTTATTTTTTTAAGTACCCATATATATATATATATATATATATATATACACCAGCACATATGATTTGATTGTAGTGATGAAGGATTTGTGCAGAAGCAACCACAGGGCTGAATACAAAGACCAGGTGCACTACGTGCCACAAGATTCCCAAACGACACTCCGCAGGATTTGACTTCAGAGTTGTCCTTCTTCTAGAGCAGTTGCCATCCACGACTATAGAACCCAGTCTGCCCTGCTAATTATCCATAGCCGGAGGGTGAAGTAGAGCATTAATATCTTTCCCATGGATATTAGCACGTAAGTGAATGTAATGGATTCGACTGGAATTCGAATTCGGCTCTCTCTCTCTCTCTCTCTCTCTATATATATATATATATATATATATATATGTGTGTGTGTGTGCGCGCACGCGCGGAAGGTGTGCCAGAATGCTAGTCGAGAAATGATTGTTCTCGGCTGGGCTTATAGGAGAGAAAGTCTGATGTTATGGAGGCCCGAAGCTTTATATGACCTCAGAATAGACATCACCGAGGAAGCATTCTGGTGCGCAATATCTTCGTATGAAACGAATATGGTGAAATATCTGTTGCTAAGTAGTTTTGACCGAGAATCATATGCTCATTGATTCAACCGTGGATAAGCGAAACCGCAGTTGGCAATTGTGAGATGCGATTGTATTTCTAAAGTACGCTCTTATCAGTTTCAGTTCTGTATCAAAGATGACCTATTTAACAGTCTTTCTGTTAAATATCAGCGCTTTTTACAGAGCTGTCTGTGATATAGACTACCATTCATTGAAAGAAGGTCGACAATAAGAGCGACAACGACTACTATTACAAATACAAGAAAAGGTAACCGCCGGAGATTGATGGCTACCCAGAAGAGACGGAGAGTGAATGAGGTAGAAGAGGAAAGAAAAACTGAAGGAGACAGCAGATAAAAGACGTAAATGAATTGGGAAAAGATTCACAAGGAAAGATGAATGTGAGCAGGCAAGATAGGAAAGAATAGAAATGAATGAGAGGAAACAAAAACGAGGAAAGAAGGAAAGTGAATGAGAAAACACCCCAGGAAAGAAATGAAATTGAATGAGAAGAGAAGAGAGAGAGAGAGTGAAAAAAAAAGAAAGTTGCATGAGAAGACTGCAAAAAATGCAAGAGGATGAAAAGAGATAAAAGTAAAAGAAAGTGAGTAAGAAGAGAGGGAAGTGAGGGAAGTGAATCTGATGCAGAAAATCCCTGAAAAAGGAAAGCGAATAAGAAGACAGACAAAAAAGAGGAGAAGGAGAATGAATGAGAAGACACACAACAGGAAAGAAGGAATATGAATGAGTAGACACACAACAAAGAAGGAAAGTCAATGAAAAGACACACAACAGAGAAGAAGGAAAATGAATGAAAAGAGTCAAGGGAGGAAAGAAGAGAAGTGAATGAGAAGCAAAAAAAGTAGAATAAAGGAAAGTGAATGTGAATTAGTAGAAAAAGAAAAAAAAAATGAATGCAGTCAAGAAAAAGTAGAGAAGTGATAAAAGAGGGAAAAATTATTGCAAACGAAACGGTCGGAGAATGAAATCAGGGCCTTAGGAGGACGCACTGTGACTTGGTTTGATCTTTGTCTTGGCACAAGTTCAAATTTTGCAACACGCGAAATGGTCACATGAACTCAGGAACAGAATTTTTTTATCGCTATTTTCCCACGTTTGATTGACGCGTCCATTTTTTTTCGTTTTTTCTTTACTGTTTACGCACAGTCACCCACGCGACACCCCCCCGGTTATTGTTGCAAAGATTCAAAATCTGTTACTATCTATCTATCTATCTATCTATCTATCTATCTATCTATCTATCTATCTATCTATCTATCTATCCTTTCTTTCTTGATAAGTTCACAGAAAATTCACTTGTTGTCCACGCTTTCAAGGCGAGCCAAATTCTGCCCTTTATCTGTTATTAGCAATATTTAGTCAGAATCTCAGGCCCCATTTCTTCGTTTTTGTTAGAGACTAGTGAAATACAACCTACTAAAACAGCATTGCATCAAACCTTTTGTCTACCCAATGGATCCCACTGCTACCGGTGGTGTAAGTTCGAATTTAGTGGAAGGTTTGTTTTTGAATATTCAATTTCATAAAGTATCGACATGAAAGTCCCAAACGTCTGTTTTGAAACGATGCTTAGTTTCATGTTGGAAAACAAATCTATTCGCTTGGTTACTTATGAAAACTTTAAAATTATTGTTTGATTATATGAGGTATTCTCATACATATAACTTAGTTTTCTAAGTTATATGCATAAGAATGCAGATGACAACCATTTGAGACGTCGCATGCCTTATATATCTAAAACGGTTTATTAGTTTCAGAAGAATATTTGCATTCCATGAAGAAAAAAAACCCTCAAGTACCAGATGCCAGCAATGTTTTACTCAGTTTTGCTCGGGAAATCTTATACGCAAAGATTATGGAAATTAATTGACAATTAACCTCTTATAGCTGTAGGAAATCCTGGATGTAGAAAATCCTAGTCTAACCACACAAAAATTGAACAACGGTTCATCCCAATCCATAATCCATGAACTCGATAATGTGTAGCCAAGGCGTTCTATATGATCAAGCCGGTTCAAAATGAATCAGTCAAATTTGTTCGTTATTAAGAATAAAAGAATATTATTAAGAATAAAAGAATATTATTAAAAATATTCTGTCGTTATTAAGAGTCAACTCCTGTTCGTTATTAAGGTCAGGACAGTTTACTGAACCGTTTCTGGAAACGGTCGTTACCAGTGTTGAAAAGTAAGTCCTTTACATGCAAAAACTCAAGGAAAACATGTGCATATACCATAACTAGGGTTTCACCCTGAGAATATAATATTCTGTGTGTAGATGGATATAAGAATGCCGTCAAAGTGTTTAATTCTAATGAATTTTCCTCAAATAGTAGCCTAGACCAGACATTCAAAGACTAACATCACGGATCAATTTGAAAGGGCATTATTCGTACATGATACCACAAGAACACGCATTGCAGTAACGCACACAAGAAAAAATGGTTATGAATGTAAACGTTTTACCTCGATCGCCATATTCTTCCGACAAAACTTTGTTGGATTACCTTCTTTTCATATCTTTACAGCATTTGTTGGACGGATCTATTTATGGAGGAGTGAAAAATGACAGAGAATTTCTTTTAAAAAATTTTTTTGGCTTCAAAACACAAATAATTTTATACCTGCTCAATGGAATTATATCATTAAAAAGGTAATTATTACCTTCATTTAAAGTGTAATTGATTATTAAATATAGGTCAATTATGCTTCGACTAAAAAGCAAAATGACTGCATACAATTAAATTTAATTTGCAAATTATTCATTTGTTTAGTGATTTCAATCATTAATGGTTAATTTACTGTGATCTGGCGCCAAAGCTACACTTAGAAAATATCTATAAAATGTTTCAGTTAAAAATGTATGTATATACTTGTAAAATACCTCAATAGATTTTAGTAATACATTCTCTCTCCTCAGCGTTTCAG
This sequence comes from Acanthosepion esculentum, assembly GCA_964036315.1. Taxonomy (NCBI): domain Eukaryota; kingdom Metazoa; phylum Mollusca; class Cephalopoda; order Sepiida; family Sepiidae; genus Acanthosepion; species Acanthosepion esculentum. The sequence goes on along the minus strand of OZ038506.1, from coordinate 93,058,245 downwards.
AGTTCTTTTACTGAATTATAATAGTGAAGTGCTTCAATTCTGTCTCTTAGACTACTGTAGTACATTCGCTTTCTCCCGCTTTTTTGAGTTGTTTTACTTAATGACACAATTGACACGAGATAAATCTGCTTCTGGTCACCATCAAACTTAAGCCAAATTTCTTTATTATTTTGATGGTGGAAATGATACAATTAGTTTTGAGCGCAAAACATTATTATACATGAAAATATGGCATAAGAAGAGGACTGGTGACAGGACATTGTTGTCTTAATTCCAAAAGACAAAAAATACCCGCAAGGTAATATTTCCATTGATATTGTATCTTGGATTATGAATCGTTGATTTTATAAGCAGACGTGTGTATTGACTTCTAAATGTATGGCAGTAACACCTTAACGAAATATCTTCCAAGTCACGGTTGTTGTCCGCTTGCTTTACAATTGTAGTGTGTGTCTCACACCAGATCGCACCACACATCACACCTGGCCATCAAGGAGCCAAGTGCAGGCCTGACCCGAAGGGAACTCACAGCCGCCGTATACAGAAACACACGACCTCACTAATTCACGTTAACTGCAAGTATGGGAAAGTATTGTATTACAGGGAATAACATAAACACCCATCTGAAGGAAAAGTTGGGCAGACATCGCAGACTGTAAGGTAAACGTTTCGGGCGAAGAGCCCCCGCCTCTACCCACTAGTTGACAGTAATTGAAGAGTACCGGAGTGTAATATAAATAAAACGTATTGTTA
>OZ038506.1:93049992-93052492 GCA_964036315.1 Acanthosepion esculentum | reverse complement strand
AAATTTATATGTAGATAAATTGCTGTGATAAGCAGGCAGAGATTCATTACTAAAAGTTACTCGCTGAAAGACAAAGGGAGAGACTCAGCTAAGTAGTAAAGTAAAGGTGATGAATAGACCGAGATCATCAATATATCGATATGTTCTTTGGGCTTAATGAGAGAGCAGGTAAGTCAATGCCGGGTTTAAATAATCACGAAATCTATATTTTTTTGTAAAGCCATCTTTCATTTGTGATGAAATTTCCTGCCTCCTGATGCCAGTCTGCTGATCTACCACTCTGGCCACACCTCGAGGTTCTCGGAATGTCGAAAGATTTGTTTGCGAATCTTTTCTGGTGATAACTAGAGCAAACATCGTCCAACGAGTCGCTCCTAATTATTCATCAAAATGCCATGAACGTAAGACATGACGCGAAACTCTCCAATCTGATACAAATCTGAAACTTGTCGTCCTCGTCAACGGAAAAACTCTCTCCAAAATCAGGCAAACCGGAACCAGATTTTAGCAGCTTTCCCCCTCTCCCCCTATCCAGAGTTTGACCTTTGTTGCTATTCAGTATCACTAATAATTATTATGAAGGAGAACTTTGTTTTGGATTTATATATTTTGGGGAACCACTTTAAGATCATTCTTACTAGCGTGTATATCATCCCTATGAGGTTTTGACGATTTAATATCTTCCTCTCTAAAGGTCGAAGAGAAATGCTTTATTTTAATGGAATAGTTAAAATTGGTATTGTTCATTCATATGAAGGCAATCGTTTTTAAACACATTATCGCTATATTTATTTTTTGTTAATTAATTCTGCCATATTCAATAACTCACATTAAATGCATAAAAAATGTTTGTTACAAATAAATGAAAAATAAATTAAATAAACACAAAGTCTTTCTAACACCAAAACAATAAAACAAAAAAAAGTTTCATATTAATTTGAAAATATAATTCATTGTAGAAAGAAACACAGCGAAAGTGTTATTTAAATAATTTCTGAATTTGTCCTCTAAATAATTAAACGACAAATTCTATCTGCCCATCCAAGTGTTATAAACCCCCTTTAACTTGGGCCACACTTGCTCTACATAGACATATTATACCTTCTGGGAATCAGGATGATCCTGGGGTTGAAGATCTGTCCAGCATCTGGTGCTTGATCATCAAACAGTCGGATTTGTGTCCGGTTGAGGAGGGAATAGTTAACAATTCAAATTTTAAAATAGCTGAAAAAAAAATAGTGATTTTAAAAGATTTTAATTTATATTGAGTTTAAAGTAACTCGGTGAATTTAAAAATTATTGTTTTAAATTCAATTTAAAACATCTCCAAAACGTTGTGAATTGAGGAATTTGCCAAGGAATCAGTGTTAAAGTGAGAGGTTTCGTGACGAGACATTTTGAAATTCTGCAGAGTTTGTGATTTGAAGAACTCAATTTTCGGACTGAATTGGAATTTCGGCTCAAATCAGTCTTTTGGCCGGAATTGGACTTATAGCCCGAATCAGAGTAAGGTTTTGAAGTTCGATGAATGTCTTGAGGAATTCAAAAATATTTCTTCAAAATTATCATTGCTGTTTTCTAAGCTGGACCAGAGGTCCCTTTAGGTTTGGGGTGGAGGCCCAATTAAAACTCCACAGGAACTAGCTTAAAGGTTCGCACAGAGTGCGGCTTTTAATCTAGTTAAAAATAAAGTAAAGCAATTTGTGGTTTCATAATTTTATACTATTGGGAAAATCAATAGAATTTCAAAGCCTACCTATTTTCCTTGGACCAAATCGAGACCCTTTTTTCAAATTTACTCAGACGTACGTTGAGAATCACTGGTCTATACTACCGAACTTAATCGAAATAAAGCCTAGTCTCCCATTGCTTCCGAAGTCTGCGTTGTTTGGTGCTTCAAATATTCTGCAAAAGATGCCATCAGTTTGCGGTTGTACGACTTGATGGGGGAACACCCATAAGGCAGGATCTCCGGTTCAAAACGAAAATTCGTGCGGAAGAAGAGAATGGCAATAATAATAATAATAATAATAATAATAATAATAATAATAATAATAATATTCGAGTGTTAATGAAAAAAAAATACAGTTTTTTCTTTGTTACAAATAAATAGCATATTTTGATACGTATAGCATTTTTCATCTTAACCCCAAGGAAGGAGAAAATGAAGAGAAGAAGATTGTATTACACCAATGTTCCACGTAGGAAATACCCTCATGTGATGAAAATTCAATAATGGATCCCCCGGATCTACTTGTATCTGAACATCCATATACCGTCGCTCCCTTAATTTGGCCTTGTGTCGAAATGAGCCACACTTTAAAGAAAAAAATCTAACGCAAAAGAAAAGGTCCAGAAAATTTCAGCCGTCCTGGGTATGACGATAAACTACAGCAAAGCCTCCGATCAGGAGGTTTTGGGAGCGGGGAACCACCTCTTAATTGATGTTGTCCCCAGGTCCACCATGACCCGTCCCGAGATGTGAGCACCTGTTAGGGTT
>OZ038506.1:92984992-93044992 GCA_964036315.1 Acanthosepion esculentum | reverse complement strand
ATTGACATATTCTCGACGTTTCGGCCGTTGTACGCTCCGGCTTTCTTCATTTGATATAGATTGGAATTTCGAACCGAACCCTTTGTTTCGTTCACCGAAGAAGATTGTTCTAGGTCCACGTTTTTTTTCTGCATATCTTAGTTTCAGTTGTCTCTCTTTAGAAACTCAACTCCCCAAATTGTTGTTTACCTCGGCTGTGGCCAGGTATTGAATTCACAACTCTCTGGGTGAAGTCATTAGTTACTTCAATCAAAAGCGTACAACGGCCGAAACGTCGTGAATATGACAGTGAAGACGAGGACAATGTAAATAGCGTAAATAATTGCAATACCATATCTTAGAAATATAGACAGAATTTCTGTCGATATCTTTTTTTCGGATCTCTTTCTTTGCGAATTATGCCTGTTACTTTGGGAAGAATTCTAATATTTGGTTGCACATTGATTAATAAATATGTAAATCAGGATTTGTTCTGAAAGGGGATTTTTTCAGATGGATAACTGCGTTTATATATCTGTTATAGCATACCTACGGACTGTAATGGGTATGTCCCCATTCGCATAAGTATAGTAGTAAATACTGTATATTGGTCTGCAGTTGGAAATTCGTCTCCAGCTGTGCTCGTCAAACTCTCTGCCTCCCGGGTAGAGAGGATCTCCAGACGAGGCTATGTCGAAGGGCAGAGTCTCATCTCGGGAAACAGCTACCCGACCCCATTTTATACGGGGAAATTTTGGCCGAGCCTACGGGCTCGGATACCCCACATTAAATTCGGCCTTCTGCCACATCTGACTGCGTGGGTCGGTTGGTAGATATCCTGCAGATGGAGATTCATTGTTGAATTCACGTGACTCACTTCTAGTAGTTGATTACTTCTACGCGCCGCTGGCGAATCTTATATGTGTTGTTCTTCTCATAAGTATTATCGTTCATTACCAACCTTCGTGTGATTATTCTATTCAGTAACCTTCCTTAGGTTACAATAATATCTATTTACGATATTATATGATACGTGATTTCAATCTCAAAACACAGTTGTACACGGGTTGACAACTATCACTGTCCTGAACTTGATACAAGCTTGACTTATGAAACTCATCCTCAAACTGGTGTTTATTAGGCCATTCAGTTTTCTCATTCTCCAGCGGTATTATCTGTCATCAATTTGGGTGTTATTTCGGAGAGGTTAACTGCGGAAAATTAAAATGGAGGAGAACTAGGAAGAACATTGTTAACTAGTGCTAATGTTGTGCTATATATTTCTAAAGATAAAAAAACATTTGTTTAAATATAGTCCAAAAGTTATTTTGAACGCACGCATGCACAGACACACACACATGATAAAAATATAGTTTTAAGGTATGCTATTCCTTATATATATATATATATATATATATATATATATATATATATATATATATATATATATATATATATATATTGGTCCTTGTAAAAGTTTTGAAGGGGCGCTTAGTCACTAGTAGCTTTTCGCTGCTAACAACTGGACAGGTTAGTTCTGAGAAAATGATTTGCCCGAGTGTTTATTTCCTGGTTCTTTTCTCTGTCAACCATCATGATGAGACATTGTGAAGGAAGATATGGATTCATGCCTTTTCCAAGTGTATTAACATCACGTGAATACAAGTAGCCTCAGTCGACATTTTATTTTGGTGCCATACAAAATTTCACATCTTCAGTTTGTGCTTAGCTTTGTACAAGAGTTAGTTAAGCTTTGTAAATATCTGAGCCTGATTTTTCATGTCGGTCGAGAAAGCAGATACACGTACGCGCGCACACACAGGCAAAGGAACCAACATTTCTGTACTGTACATGATACGTATCATGTGCAATCTGTCAATGACGTCACCACCATTTGCAGTATCAGGAGCAGCAATACTGCTGTTGCAGGTCATTGGGTGCAGTGGCCTACATTTCATCTCATAGCATTCCACGTACATCTATATTTGCGTCACAAAAGAGTGATCGCATCAAAAGACATCATTTTTATAGCAGAGAAAGAAATTGCAAATAAATAAAATGAATGAATATATAATAATGGGGAAGAGAATGAGGAAGAATTGTCAAAACAATCTCTTTTGTTTTTGTTGTTAAAATGACACCCAGAAATTTTCAGTAATTTCTTTCTCTGTTTTTTTTTTTTAATTTATTTTTCATACCTCTTTATTCTCCGCCATCAATTTGCATCGATAATCGTCCTTTTATTTTGCTCGCGTTGTGTTGTCTGTGTACTTTTCCGAACGAGCTCGACCTCTTCCTTTTTACCGCCCACACATCACAGCATTTAATCACTCTTCATCTTTATTCATTTTGGGCTGATTTTTATCGATTTGATTTCCACTCCGTTTCCATCTTTTTAGTCAATAATTCCTCAGCGAATAGACTGACCACGAAATAAAAGTATGCTTCAACCGGCTTGAGAAAAGGACGTTTCTATTTTGCATTTATTTTACGCGTTGTATATGTATTACTGGCATTTGAAATAAATATTTGCTAACCCAAAGTTTGTCTGGAACGTCCAAAGAGAATCGACCTTGTTATTCTAACAAACGATGTGTGAGATTATTTCAGTAACAATCAATACACTGTAGGTGCCATGGTGCAACGTTACCGTTGTTCTGACTAATAAGAACATGGCGCCTAATTTCTCATACTTAAAATGACATCATTATTATGCTTCTTAATCCGTAAGTTAGTACTTTAGTTATCTCGTCTTTACGCACTTCCATTGCCTCTGATAAATAATGGACCATTTCGTTTTGATTGCAAGCAGAGACAGAAGAATCAGTTATGACATTGACGCTGTTGGAGTGAGAAAAAGAAAACAGACATAATAATAATAATAATAAAAAGAAAAAAGAAAGAAAGGTAAAATATAGGTGATAACACTCTCGTCTACTTCAGTGAAATTGAAATTTTGTTCTTTGAAAAGATTCAAAATTTCAATTTCACTGAAGAAGATGTGACCTTTATTTTGAAAAAATTAAAATTGTAACTGTGTACGCTTTCTTTTTTATAAAAATAATGACCTGCATTTATACTTATGATTGTTATTGCAATATTTTACTAAAGTTGTTAAGGTTAAATATTTAAAGAAGCGACAGGGGAATTTCCATGGGTATTTTTGTAGTCGTGGAACTCGCAAGGAGCTTATTCAGTCATTAAATTAAGAATTATAATTCATCAGAAAATTCAATTAAGAAAAGCGTGAGATTCTGTTCATAGAGATCTTCTTATCAAGAGGTGTATATTTATGGATCATGCCGAGGATTGCACTGCAATTCATCTGGTGGCAGGTTAACTTGCCGATAGAATTGTAGTATGTTCAAAATATAGATTCTTGTATATAATATTATAGTATTATTATAGTATTATGCACGAGAATTTGTAGACGACATTGTTTCGGGTTAATGGTTTACATTTATTTACAGTTTTGGGATGGTTGGTTTTGTTACTGATGACAATGTTAGGTAATCTATATATATATAAAAAAGAGGATGTCTGTGTGTCTGTCTGTGTGTCTGTCTGTCTGTGTGTCTGTCTGTGTGTCTGTCTGTCTGTGTGATACCTTCTCACTCGAGATCCATCCAACCGATTTCGACCAAACTTGGCACATTCTTTGGAGAATGTACGAGATAGGTTCTTAGCGTAAAGACATCGATAATTTTTAAAAAAATCAATAATCGATAAAGCCGATAAAATATCGATAAATTCAACTTTTTTCCTCCTATTTCGTGCAACCTCGGTATGTAGGTTACCTACATCATGACGAGCTCAACGATACCTCATATTTATTTCTACACCACTGCGTTTAGCGAAAAACCGTTAGAAACGAAAATTCAATTTCAACACAAATTTTAAACTAAAAACTCCCTAAATTTCAAGCAATCTAATACAAACTTCACCCAATTGGAACCAACTATAAGTTGATTGTTTAACAGTCATTTAAGTTGATAATTGAGTCCACCTATATAGTGAAAACCCGCGTAGAATTTTACTGGTTTCTTTCTTATTTTTAGTTGATCTTTCAACCAATTTTAATCAAGCTTAACAATTGTTTTATAAATGTATCCACTTTTACTTCCCTGGTAGCACACTGATAAATTTCAAAAACTCCAAAATAATTGTGGTCTGAAGTGAGTTTTCATGTTGCCTGTTTTACCCCTTCATGTCCTTGATTAACTCCGATTGAATAAATACAGACTGCATCTGTTATATGAGTAACTGCATTAAATTCAAAATATTTTTTAATGAAAGTACTTTAAAGAAATCGAAGAAGATAGACTCTGTTACATCTAAACATGATGCTGTTTTTGCTCCATTCTAATTGAACGCTTTTTCTGATCGACTAGCTGGGTATGACTGCTATATATCTATAAAATAGACGATCTATGTGCCTCTGTGTGTATGCTATTTATGCAAGTCCACATTTCGCGACCGATTTCGATGAAATTGTACACACATGTTGCAACTTTATCAATTTTTCTCAAGATCAACGTTTTAATCTCCAGACTACTGGGTTTGGCAGAAAAATCGATAAAACTGAAGGTGAGTACAACTTTTTGCAAAACCGCAGGCAAAGTTACAGGCGAACAATTCTTTTGTTGGACGATCTTATGTCCTTTGCACTTAATGCAAAACAGCAGCTCATGTTTCCAGGTTTATGTAGTGGGCTTGATAGTTTTCCCGCGACATTGGCTTCGCACAAAAAATTGCAAAAAATCGGGTTTTTCGTACAACTTAAAATTAAAATCTTGAATAAGTCCTTATTTTTTATCCGGTTTTCTTCAAACATGTCGCAAAAAACTTACCATCATTCTAGCAATAAGATAGTGTGGTTTTACTCCAACCCGCTTCCCCGCGTATAACGAAAAACCAGGAAAAACTGTCCCAATAGCCCGTTTTTTCGGCAATAAAACCCTGCATTTTCATTCGATGCTTTTCAAATTTACCATGTAAATTACATATGACACACAAATTGTCTTGACTGTTTTATTTAAGTGGACGAAATCTGCGACAAACTAGGTTCCAAATCGGCTTTTGCAATTTAAACAATTGATTCTTCATATGATTGCATCCTAAATTGGCATTCAAACAACCTTTGATTATTGAAGCGTTAAAAAGGATACAAAATTTCCGAAGAACCTCGTATCAACCCCAGCTTTAAAGTAAACGTGTGAAGAAGGAGGGGGGACATTCATGCGTTTGCACTTGCAGCTGAATCAAGCTCTGACGCTTCATCCCTGCTTTTTGTTTAATTATTAGATTTGTGAACAATGCCATACTATTTGAAAGTTATTAGAGCCATAGGAAATTTACTGACTATCTGAAGCATTGAAACAATTTAAACTTGAGCAACGGCTACACAGAAGGTTTTATCGATGCAATTCCTTTATTAAGATCAATCAAATACTTGCGAAGGACATACCGTAAAAAAGATGAGGTGAGGGGTAGTAGCTTAGTATACCAACGGATGACGTATGCAAGCGGCGATGCAGGCAGACATTTCTAGACTGGTGGGTGCAGTTATACAATTACAGCCATGTACACTCGAGCAAAGCCGGGTACATCGGGTAGTTTTTATATTCATGACATTCAACTGGAGATTTGATCCAGTGTTTAATATTTTCACTGGCTTGGCTGTTTTGTCACGTTCATAATTAGGGCGCAATAGATTGTAAAATAATAAGTTTATTGTGATATTGTCTTCATTACTTTTTCTTTTCTTCTTGTGGAGTTTCTTTTATTTGCCAACGAAATCAAAAACCCGTAGTTTACGTGAGTTCGCTTTTATTTATTCAGTTGTAGAATAGCGTATAAGATGTGATAAGTTTTGAATACTACAAGCCAGTTCAGTAGGCTTGGCAAATTCAGCTACGATCTGCTCCAACGAATAACCTGTATGGACGGATGTTGCATGAAAAGATCGATTTTCTAGAAACCAAAGGCACAGACACGGAAACCGAGGAAGGGTGCGGATAGTACGGGAATTAAATTCTCGGAGTCTAGGAATAACCGCCGACGAGAAGGACGACCAGTGAAAAGCATACGCCTTAGTACTCCCGTGCTGGATACGACGATAAACTACATCCGCTTCCTCGGTAAGACGATAAACTACGTCCAACAGCAAGGGCTCTGATCAGGAAGTTTTGAGGAGCTTGGAACCACCTCTTAATTGCTGGTGTTCCCAGGTCCGCCTTGACCCGGGGTGGTAGCACCTGTTAGGGTCCCAGCTATGGGGAAATAGTTAACCCCGAAACTGGGTAAAAACACCATAAAAGTGAAAAAACAGGATTAATACCAGAAATACTTTGTAAAAAAAAAAATTATTTCCAGCAATAAATTTTTGAAGAAAAAAAACTATTACCAGCTATAAATTTTTGAGAAAAAAAAATTACCAGCAATAGTTTTTTGAAAAAAATTATTACAGCAACACATTTTTGAAAAACAAAACAAACATTATTACCAGAAATAGATTTTTGACAAAACAAAATATTACCAGCAATGAAAATTTTGTCGGCTTTAAATAATCTATTGGGGTTGATATGCCGTAAACCAAACCAAACCAAACGATAATACTCTGCCGACCCGAATATACATTTCTACATATGGAGAGTTGCCCAGAATTTTTTTTTTTTGAGAAATTGTTATTGATTCACTGTAGTAAGGAAATATTTTCAAATTTTTGAACAAGGTTATTGTCAGGTTATTGTAAAAGTGTAACGACAGATATTTTTTCTTTTAGTCACTTCAGATGTCACGAGAAAAAAATATCAAATTGCCTTCATCTGTCAACATTCAAGTGAATAAAGAAGTGATTCTTTCAAAGCAAATTTCATTTTCTGTGAATCTAGATACACGTTCGTGTCATTATCAGGACACATCGAGTCCAAAAATATTTCTAGAAAATCGAGAAGATAGAGAGGGATAGAGGAAGAGAAAGAGTGAGAGAAAAAGTTAGAGAGAGAGAGAAAGAGAGAGAGAGAGAGAAAGAGAAGGGAGGGAGATAGGGAGAGAGTATGAGAGTGGAAGAGAAAGTGAGTGAGGAGAGTGGGGAGAAAGTGCATAGAGAGTGAGAGAAAGAATGAGAGAGGATTTATATTTTTTCCAAGAGTTCCACATTATTAATGATGAGAATTATGTTTCCTCAATATTCGGTTAAATATGCCAACTTCGACACCCAACACCAATAACAGCAATAATAATAATAATAATAATAATAATAATAATGCTTGTTAACTAGGAATTATCAAGCACATATACTAAAATACTGTGTTAGACCAAGATGCAGATTCTGTGACAAATATCCAGAAACCATTGATCATCTTATATCAGGTTGCACGATATTGGCACCCACTGAATATAAAACCCGGCATGACAGAGTGGGCCAATGTCTGCACTGGAAAATTTGCAACTCCTATGGGAAGGAAACTGGAAGAAATTGGTACGAACACCACCCTGACCCGGTTACGGAGATAGGACCTGTTACAATTCTATGGGACTACACAATACACACTGACAGAACAATCAAAGCCAACCGCCCAGACATTGTTATTAAAGACCACAAACAAAATAAGTGCCTCCTTATTGATATGGCAGTCCCTGCAGACTGCAATGTGTCTTTGAAGATATTCGAAAAACTGTCAAAATACAAGGACCTTGAAATAGAAATCTCAAAAATGTGGCACATGGGAACATCAACAATTCCTGTTGTGGTTGGAGCCCTTGGACTGGTTGGAAAAGATTCCAGTAGGCTGATTGAAGGGATCCCTGGAAGTCCATGCCTCAAAGAGATACAAAAAATTGTTCTGACAAGTACAGCCCACACTTTACGAAGGGCTTTATCTATGTAATTATTTTTTATTTTTTTGCAGTGGAAAGTGTCATGATGCCATTTCTAACGTTAGGTCCCTGGGCGGGACCCGGAAAGAAATGCGTAAACGCCAGATATCAAAGGAAATAAAAATAATAATAATAATATACATAAGTTTTTAAAACTAAGATCTTTGTTCAGGGTTGTCAGCCGATTTTAACAATGATATCGGTGCTTCCTCGTGCAGGAATTTTCACTTCTTCAATTCTTTCGTTTAATCTTAGACCTTGTCGTCGATGATGAGTCCGTCAATGACTTCTGAGGCCAAATTCCGAAGCCCATTGCCTTTCGCAGGTTGCACGTTGGATGCCATTAAAACAACCTGCAGGACCAGATGTTTACAGGAACATTGATTTGGACTCTGGCCGGGGTCATGCCAGTTGCCCTCTGGTAGATTATCACCTTCCAGATGTGTTGATCAGCAGTATGAAGTTCTAAACGAGCGCGGAAATAGGTAAAACGGTAGAACAGTAAATGTAGTCGGTGTGGAATTAAAAACGAGACAGTGAATCAGATAATCAGTGAATATAGCAAAGGAAAAGTAAACAAATGGTCTTGATTGGGTAAGAAAACTGTTCCACTGGGAACTGTGCAAGTGAATACACTTTGATGAGATAGACCAATGGTATATAAACAGATTAGAATATATTCTCGAGAATAATGATACAGATATGTTCTGGGACTTTCAGATTCAAACGGGCCACTTAATCCAGGTCAGAAGACCGGATCTATTATTCGTAAACAAGAAAAAGAAAGCATCCTCTATAGTCGATTTCACTGTTCCGGTAAAAAGGAGAAAGAAAGTGAATCGCAAACTTGTCAGAAAGCTTGGAAAGTTGTGCAGCGTGAAATAACAGTTATGCCAGTCGTTATCAGAGCATTGGGAAAGTCTCCGAAGAATCCGAGGAAAAAAAACTGGAGGTATTGGAAATCAGGAGATGAGTTAGGACCATTTAGACATCGGCAATACTGAAAACAGTTAGGATACCACGGTGAGTTCTTAAAGTTCTTTACCACTTAAATAGTAAGCAGAATCGGACTTACGGCCAGATATAAAATATCATGAAGAACAGAAAATTCCAACAATGCATATTTTCACCCCGAGTATGGAGATAAAGCCACGAAGACGCAAGGAATGTCAGTAAAAGATACTGAGAACATGTTACTAAGGAGAAAGAACAATAAATATGAAGATTCTAGGAGACAGAAGACGACGATTGACATTGCAATTTAATTTTTGAAGATAATAGGAAAGCATGAAGCTGGAAGAGAGTTCCACAAGCGAGAAGTGTGAGAGAAGAAACTATTAAAATAGAACTTACAATTACATCTAACCATTTCAACTCTAAAATGATGAGACTAGTTCTATGTTTAAATTCATGAAGTCAAAGTACCAAAGAGGAAATCTCGTATGCCATAGGAATATTTACGAAAACGGGCACAGGAAAGCTACGTTACGGTGGTGGGAAAGTGATTGAAGCTGAGATACCAGGTTAGGACTGCTAATGTTGCAGATTCTGTTTTGAATTTTGTCAAGAATCTCTAGTTGCATAACAAAAGCATAAGGCTAGATGTGAAATATGAATAAACTAGAAACTGTCCCAGAGAAAAGAATAAGTAAAATTCACTGTTGCTTCAAATTTAAAGGGATCAATTGATCAAGATTTAGTCTTCATATACAATCAAAATCGTTTAGTGTATATTGATTTTCAGAACACCACAGAATAAAGTTAAACGAAACAGACAAGCTGAAAAAATACTTGTATGTTGTTAAGAAAATGGAAAAATTTCGTAACCTTAAGGTTAAAGGTTTAATTATCATTACCGGCGTGTTTAGAACAGTTCTTGAAGAATCTTGCAGTAAATGGAAACGAAAAGAAGACTAAAGCATTCAAACTATGCAAATTACTGAATTATATATATAACCTCGTGTGTTTGGCCCCTATGATCATCAGTGAAAGTAACCATGTAATACTGGTATGAAAACGTAAAATCGGAGAGTCGAGTTCGAATTTCCGTACGCTCACTTTCGCGTAAATGCTCTTAGGAAATAAATAAATCAATATCACCACCCGAGCTATAGGTTAATGTGTGGGACATGGGATCCCTAGCCGTCGTTGCCAACCAGTTTAGAAGCACAAAATTCTGAATACCAAACTGTTTAGATATAGGACTAGCAACTCCAGCTCCTGAAAAACGAAATTGCTATGGAAACCGTAGCAACAACACAGAACATGGTGAGGCTGTGTCTCCCATGCTCCATCGAGTGTACGGGACTTGAGAAAGAAAACATAATGAATTCAGAAGATAATAATATGAAGAGCCTGCAAATAGTCAGATAAATAAATTTCGATTGGCTTCTTCCTACAATCGACATTTCCTTAATGCAGAAGCAGACAAGTACTTTTCAGCGCTACTCCTATCTGCCTCAGTGATTTACCCACCCTTCATATTTGTGATCGATTTCTGTTCGATGAACGTCCTCAGATCTGTGGGACGACACAGCCGTCGACCTCATAAGCGATCATGAGACTCAGTAAACGAGAATATTCATCCCGCCATCATCTGATTGGCTGTTTAGAAAAATCACGAGTCCAGACAATATGTTTACTGTTTTTTTTTGTTTTTTTTTAGTGCGACATTTTTATTTTCTGTTTTTTTTTTCCTTCTTCTTTAAAAACTGTTGTTGTGCCGGTGAGCAACGAAAATCTTTATTATCAAAACTGTTCATATTATTTTTGGAATTCTGATTTTTTAAGAACTTCGAAATGAATCAAAATAATAAGTGAAGATGGATGGTTTGGTTTGTAGCAGTTATAGGTATAACCCTATGGGTTCCCTAGACAATTAGATTAAACACATAGAAGTGGACAGTAAATTATTTGAGTTTCAAGAGTCTGGTATTTTTTTTTATGACCAGCAGTAAAGTTTACGAAGTAAGATCGTCAAAGCGGCCACTCACTTGACCAAAAAGAATAAAATAAATAGATAAATAAAAACTTTAGGGAATAGTTGCTATTTGACTGGAGTTAAAATGTCCCACTTGCAAGCTTATATAAATAGTCACAATTAGAATAGAGAGTAATTCTGATGCCGCTGTTGATAGGTTCAGGCCGCCGGCCGACAAAGAGAATTTCGGGCCACCGGCTAGAAAGAGTTGCGAGAAAGACAGATGGGCGGAAGAAGAGCTGAAGTTCCCACCGCCCAAAAGGAATATCTCGTTACAGAACTAGCAGGAGATGTCTTCAAACTTCTAAGAAAAATGATTCAAGTAGAATGGTAACTATCGAAATATATTGATTAAATTTAGCTTGAAGAGGGTTTGGACATTTACAATGTTAATGATCAGTTGCTAAACAAATTCTTAAACCGGAACAGTATCGACATCATAATTAATATTTTAATTCAGAGACTTGAAAAGTTACAATTCTTTTCTTCATGATAAAGGATTTGTCTCAAGAAAAAGTCCGCAGAATTTTGAACATTCTTATTCGGTGCCATAAAGAACCTTGTACTAAAAGTGAGCAAATCAATCTACAAAATCTTTTCTTAATTTTTTTAATATTACGTGGAGATTTTTTAATACTAAGGGGAGTTTCAATATTAAATGGAGTTTTACAGTCTTAATGAGAAATAAGAATAAAAATTTCTATGGAAAAAAATAAATTTTGTCTCAAAGCCTGTTTCATTGATGTAAAAATGAAAACCTTTTGATTTATTTATTTATAAATTTAATGGCATATCAACTCCTTTTGGGTCATTTAATACCAAAATTTAATTTTCTATGGGAGCTTTGAAGTGATAAAAATATATTCTGCTTTCATAACTGAATACATGGTAGATGATACTCAGCTTTTGTGCATATACATGTTTGTGTGGGAATGATTAATAGAGGCGGTGATATGTCTGTTTAATGTTGTAGTTTTGTTGAAGTTATATTTTGGAATACAGTTTGACTTATTTAAGAAATTGGTGCATATTATATGGATTCATGCCATGTAAGAGTCTTTCATGCTGGTTGTTTGATTTGTGTAGTGACATATCAACCTCCGTGCTGCGGAAAAATATGTGAAATTGCCTGCGTAAGTGTGGGTTGCGGTCAGACGTGTGAGGTGGAGTGTTTGCCATGCTGGTTTTCCAAAGCGAGGCCGCTCCGAGATCTGGTTTTTGTAGTTGTCTTACCGGAAGGGGTGGGATGCGCAGGTCTGCCACCTTGTTACTTAAGGCCTGCCTTCACTCCCTTCTTTATTTTTCCTTCGTGAGGGGGACTTATGAGAACAGAGTTGTTCCGCGAGCTCTCTTTTTCTCACATAGTTAACCGATGTCTGTTTGGATTTGCATCGCGAGATAGGCAGTGTTTCGCAACACTTACTGTACCGGAAAGGAATTTTCGACAATGGGTCATTCAATGCCGAAATGTAAATAATTTGAACAATTTTATGGCTTCAACTAAATATATTTTGAATGCAATTATATGCCTTCAACTACGGGTAAAATATATTCCTGGTCATATTGCTTTAAAAATGTATTGTTGCTAATTTTACTATAAATAAGATTTGTTGCTGTTTTTTTACATAAAAATATATTGTTGGTATTTTTATAGTATTTTGTTTGGGGATTCACTATTTGCCTATATTTGGTGCTACCACCTCGGGAACAGCAACAATTAAGAGGTGGTTCCACGTTCCTCAAAATTTCCAATCTGCCGATCATAGGCCTTGCTGCCGGATGTAGTTCATCGTCATACACAGCACAGAGACAATTTTGACTAGTCATCTCGGTAAGCATGTGTTGTGCGTGTGAACTTTCGAAATTGGATACAGAATGAGCTTAATCTTTTTTTTAATGTAAACAATATCATAATATAAAAAAGGGATGGAAAAAGGTAAATGTTTTTCTTGTAATTGATATTTGGAAGATACAGAAATTGCCTTTCGTATGGGTATAAACAAAAATTATTTTTTCTTTCGATAAATAATAACGTAGTACGCGACTCAGCCGAGATGTCGCCAAAATGGACTTTGCAATCAGTGTTACACCTGGTTTCAGAGAAGCTAGGTGCATCAACGCTTGGACCTGAAAGGTAATCTCCTAGCCACCTGGCGCATATCCGTGCTTCGTATGATATCAGTGGCTGTACCCAACATGCAAGCATCTGGTCGAATAATCTGCGTCCAGGTTGTGCACGTGTGGGGAAACCATATGAGAGGTAACTATACATGCACTTACCGTAGAATGAAAAAGAATAACGTCCCTTACACCCTCGCCGGAATGTAGAATGTACGCCCAGAGAAAACCTTAATGCAGTGACCGGCAGTAACTGACGATCATTGGAGTTGAAGAAAATGTAATATTACATACGAGGGAGTAAGTCCCGTGTTCTTATTAAAATGTGCAATGATAGCATTCAGTAGGACGAGACTTGTTTGAGAAGCATTTTAAAAGGAAACTGCAGGAAGTCATAATGGCGATGAAAGAATTTTGGATTTGATTTGAATTCTTTCCATCTAGTTCTAAATTTAATAAAATAAAAACAATTCATTTTTGTTTCCTCTTTTTCTTTCGCTGAAGTATCAACATTTCTGTAACTTATGGAAAAAATAAAGTAAAAAGTCACTTACCGTATTTGACGACATATAAGGCGCACTTTTTTTTTTACTAATAAATATCTTTTTAAATTCCCTTGCGTCTTATATACCATATGTAGGTTTAAAATTCGCGATAGCCGGTCAAAATTAGCTACCTGGCAACTACTATTAGCTTAGACTTAAACATGAAGGCGCAATGGAACACGTGGATGGCAATGCCTGATGACGACCTTACACTTACAGGAAGAATAAAAAGGCCCAGCACTGCACAAATCTGCAAACGGGTGAAGCAAACTTGGGATAATATTAGATCAGAAATTTTTGTGAAATCTTTTAGAAAGTGTGGCATTAGCAATGCTCTCCATGGAATGGAAGATGACGCATTATTTAACGACGATGATAGTAGTATTGTAAATGAATATCAGAGTTTTGATAACGAAACGGCGAATTTTATGGATTTGAAGATGAATAAAATTTCAATGGCAACTGTATTGTTTTGTTCAATTGTAATAATTGCTTGATTTTTATTATGTTTGGTTACCTTCGGATATAATGAAGTTTTTATAGACTCGTGTTCTTTTTTTCCTATTATTTTTTGTTTAATTGTAATCATGAGTTGTTTAACCAAAACAATACCTCATAAAAATTGACTAGACTGTGCCATTTACTAATAATTTTACTAATTTTACTAATTACTAATTTTTTCTTGATTTTCCCTGCTGAAATTAGGGTGCGTCTTATACACCCGTGCGTCTTATATACTGTTTTTCCTTTTAGTACTTATAAAAATATATTGGTGACATAACGACTATCAGAATAGAAAAGGGAAGCCGTTAGCCAAATCCATATACCGATCAAGGGCATTGCGTTTGGGAATATATGAATCCATTTCTTTTCCTCACCCAGGATCTCTAGCAGATAAGGCTCTCTAGTTATAAGACAACCAATCAAGGAGAAGACATCCACTTGGTCACAATGGAAATTCACAAGAATAGAAACTGAAGAGATCCATTATCGTCTTGGCATTTGAGTTAATCATGAAAAAAATCAAACACTAAAAAGACAGAGCCCGTAGAAATTCACTTTCATTTCCTTCGTATTTCAACTACAAGGAGAAAGTTCCACCCAGAAAGCTTTATCTCAAGAACTGCTATTTTGTGGCAAAGCTCTCTTGAATACTACAAAGTCAACCTCTTCCAGCCTAGGGCCAATCATTATCTGTCCTTCTTTTCATAATCTTTATTTCATACCACAACCCCTTATGTTCATATCATACACTTCATTCAGTGTACATCTACGATGAGTGGCTCATGAGCCTATTTCATTGAGAAAATATAAAAATATTCGGATTTCTTCATTAAAAAGAACAAATATTTTTTTTATATTAAAATCCACTTTCCCAACATTAGTTTTTAGTTTATTGCGTTAATTATCACCCATACAAGAGTCGAGAAAATGGTCATGAAGAATGAGCTGTGATGAGCGTTTTATCTACTATACTCGAAGATGGAAAGTTTTTAAACTATATGCTCCAGAAAAAATTATTTCGGTTGAGCTCTCTGGGGAGGATGTGTGGGTTTGTAAACAGTGACTATTACGGCTAATAATGCAAGACTCTTCGGTAAATCGAATCGAGTTCTCTCAGTCACTGTGTGTTTATCTAAATATAAATACGCTTAAATTCACCTTCTTCTCTGCCGTGCGCCAACGGCTTCAGGGTAAAATTTCCGACTGACGCGAATTCAGCCGGTTTTCGATTCTAGCCAGAGGCAACCGGACGTCTAGCCACACTGATGAGCTGTGATACAGCGAAACAGTCTGTCTGTGGATGACAATATATATATATATATATATATATATATATATATATATATATATATATATATATATATATATTAAAGAAAACCAAAAACCGTTGGTGGGATCAATGGGCAACTTGCCAAGATCTTGCTTGTTTGGTTGTGTTTAAACGATGAAAGGAACTCTAAACACTTGGCAAGGTAATCACGATTTAATGTTTAAACAATGTTTCAACGTTTATTCACATCCTCTTCTGAACATTATGAGAAATGGTTTTCACAGACGATTTATAAAACCTGAATTAAAAATAAAATTAACAAAACAGAATTAATTAGTACAAATGGTAATCAATTGGATCATTAAATACGAAAGTATTTCAATCATATTAAATGACAGAATAAATATTCTAGATCTCAAAATCAACGAGAAAAGATGATTACTGTAATAAAATAATTACTTCGATACCTTTCACTTTCCTGACGTCAAGATTATCAATTTTCAAAAAATTGATAGTCTTTAGAAAATATATTCACTTTAAATATGGGAGCCATAGAGTGATCTGAGAGACTCCTTTCTGCATTCCATCAGTATACAAGATGCTAACTTCCATTTGAGTGATTCGTTGCGCTTTCTCAAGGTAACGTTCTGTACTGACATGAAGTGGAAAGATTATATTAAAACAATTGCTAGGAAAGTTGGTTCCTTGTGTCGTTTTAGATAATTTTTCTCTCCAGGATCTATCTCACAAATTTATGAGTCTACCATTCGTTCATGCTTCGAATATTACTGCCACATATGACCCCAGGTGCTCTTGCTATATATTTAGAGATTTTAGATAAAATCTAAGAAGAATCAACAATGTTATTGGTCTTGATCTCCTATCCCGGCTTCAGTAACTTTCCCACCGCCGTAATGTAGCTTTCCTGAATCTTTTTCTATAAATACTTTGTTCTATGGTCGAGCATTTCGACGTGGTGCAATGGTTAGCAAGCTTGTTGCAATTACAATTGAGCAGTGAGTTCGATCCACACTGGATTCACTATACTTTCGGTCTTGTGCCACATCTAAAAAAAATCATAGTGCACTTCGACGTGGTGCAATGCTTAGCAAGTTTGTCCTGATAGATCAGTTTATACTGAGTGGTTTAGTTCGTACCTCACTGGGTGCTCCACACTTTCAGCCTTGTACCATTTCTAAGTTACGCTTAGAAAATCATTTCCAAGGCATCGATAGGACTGACCATCAATTTATAGAGGCTGTCCTTTCCACCACCGGTTTCGGGTCGTACTTTCGCGCCTGGATCCGAATTCTGCGTGCATCCACCGGTGCGCTGGTGGAAGTGAAAGAGGTCCGAGTGGAGCCTTTCGTATAATGTCCCTCCATTCGTCAAGGTTGTCAGCTTTCGCCTTTACTTCACCTTCTTGCGTTGGAACTTTTCCTTCGTAAGTTAAAAACGAATCCGGCTCTACGCGAATTTTCGCTACCTGGTGCTACTACCTCGGTTAGGTACTTTACCTATGCTGACAACTGTATTGCTCTTGTGTCGAGCAGAGCCGAAATTGACGAAGTCGGCAAAGAGATCAGAAGGTACGCGATAAGTCTGTTGGCTTGCGGTTGGGCACGTGGAAGGGAGCTTTTCTTCTCGGGCCTTTCCGCTGGACGGACGGGCCGGTCAAAATACTCAGCATCTTGTTCGACCCCGATCTCTATCTTGGAAATGAATTGGTCGGAGGTTCGGGAGAAGGCCGAGATCGCAATTTGTCTGTAGTCTCGGAGGAATTTTTCTACCCGATACGCCTTTACCGACTACCCGTGCTTACACACCCGTATACCACACTGATGGGTTTAGTTAGAGTCTTGTTCTCTTTATTGTGGGGGGGGGGGGGCAAGGATCCCAAGTTAGTTCGGGAGATCTGTTACCTACACCCTCCTGAAGGCGTTGAGTCTCTTCAATATACGCTTCGAATCGCGTTCCTAGGTCGAATGTGTCAGCAATCGGATTGTGAGGGCGAATTCTGGAAGAAAACCACCCGTAAAAATTTCCCATCCCTGAGAAGTGTACACTCGTGCGAGGTGGAGACCCACACCCCCGATTTACCTGGAGGCAAGTGCTCGTACTATAATTAATGATGAATTACTCTCAAGCACCTTTTACGGGCGATAGATGGCCACTCTTACGTTCAGGCGTTGTCCCGTAAGGTATTATATCTCATATTAGTTAGAGAATCCGTTCAAAATGATCTGATAGGAGAACTCGACTTTACAAAGTAGGAGGCTCGCTCAATATGGCTTTGGATGCCAGAGTTGAAATGCCTCACTAATGATGAGGCATCACTCACCTCGCTAGCGATAAGAAAGGCTCTCTGGGTTGGCAAAAGTCTTTGCTCGGCGGGTTTGGAAAAATCTTCAAACTGCGTTCTCTGTAGTGTGTTGGTGTAGACCCACGGTCACACCATCTTCCACTGCAGGTTCGTAGTCGCGTTGTACAAGTTTATTGAAAGTATCATGGTTCGAATGCTGCGCGGAAAGTTCTTTGTGTTTGAGGTAAGTTCTGTTTGTAGCAATGTAGAGCCGCCGTTGACTAAGACTGAGCACTATGTGTTCTTTTGTTTCCTAGGCGTTATGAGAGTAGTGACATGGACGAGGCAACAGAAGGAATTCTATGAGGACGATAAGTTTTCCTCTCCCAACTGATTTTGTACTTTAAGTATCAGCTTAAAATCAAGATTACGACAGAATTTGGCAAAAGGTGGGCGAGTCTTGTGTGTCTGTGTCGAATGAAAGGAGCTAACTTGGAGTAACATTTTTATGTCGGTTAGGGATCAGGATTTTGGTAATTCTGTGATGAATATAGGCAACCCCGCCCCGAATAGGGTAGTTTCGTTTTTTTTTATCCTTAGTTTCTTCCATCTAGTTAACTTAGGTAGCCTCTTTTATTTCTGTCCCCATTTTCTTTAGTTTAATTCCCCTTCCTCTACTCCGTTAGGTGACAGAGATGTCACTTCTCTGGTAGATGCTGGGTGCTTTTCGTTTTTCGAGCGTGTATTTCGTATTTGTTTTTCTGTTTGGATGAATGTGTGGTGTGAGTGAGTGGTGGGTCGAATGATTGTTATTAATTACCTAGTCCTGCAATAATTTTGTCCAGCTAACTAATCTTTCTTCCACAATTAAGGATTATGTTTTTTTTATTACTAACACTATATTTTTAGTGTTTCTTGTATATAAATTGTATTCATTGTAAATATTTATTGTGGTTCATTTTTTAAATGTTATTATTTTTATTCACCACCACCCACAGGCAAATTGTACACATAGGAATTAGGACTACATAGAGACTCTAAGGTATTATGGTGGGTGTAGTAAGAATAGGAAATAAGAATGTGTTGTTTTGGTGTAAGGAATATTGTGGTATGTTTGAGTCAGTAATTGTGGCTGGCTAAGTTTAAGAAAAGACAGAAGGAAGACCCCCACCTTTTGGCCTTGTGCCACTTTTTGGTATTACAACAAAATAAATATTACTTTGCTCTATGGTACCTAGAGTTTATGAATTTAAGTACAATACTAGATTGACAACAAGATCTTATCATTTTACAGTTGAACTGGATAAAGGTAACCTAGAACTTTCCTAACAGTTTCTTTTCTCAAACTTCTCGCCAGTGGAACTTTCTTTTGGAGTCTTTCCAGCTTTGACCAAAATCTAAAGGCAATGTCCATTGTTTATCTGTTATCTTATTGATTACTCTTCTTTTATTATCCTCGTTCCTTAATAATATTTTTTTCTTATTCTTTCACAGTCCAGGAAGTTAGGTAGGTAGGTACAGAAACAGTTGAATTCATGCATCCAATTCGTATACATTTATATCAGAGTGCGTGACTGCCCCCTGTTAAAGTGGGAAATGTCTTTGTCAGGGTGAGTAAGGTTGTTCGAGTAATGCGGCTTACCGGGGAAGTGGTAACTCACCCTGCTTCATTTTGAAATCGTTCAAACCAAGTAAGGCAATAACAGACACTAGGGTGCAAGGCGTTACTGAGAGCGAAAAAAAAACCCACAATGAAGACAAAAAAAGAACAGGATTTATGGAGACAGAAGATAACGATTGACATTGCATTTAAATTTCTGAAGATCGTAGTTGGCTGGAAAGCAGGAAACCGGAAGAGAGTTCCACAAACGAGAAGTGCGACAGAAGAATCTAATCATACCAGTTTGCAGCTGTTTTTATTCGGTAGTGATGCGCATTGAGAATGAGTTCAGCAAATATGCCAAAATAGAAAAGGGCATAAGGCAAGGATGTGTCTTCTCACCGGACTTATTGTTGTGGAGTTATTTCCACAATAGAACTTGTAGTCGGACTAAATGCGTCCTAAATGGGTTAAACGTACAGAAACGTTAGGAACTTGTGTCTTTGTGGCTTTATTGCCTTGCTTCGGCTGAAATGATAAAAAGGGTCTTTGCACATTTCGGTTTCTCTGTGTTGTTGCCGGACAGAAATTGAAATTTAACCCCGGTGACACATGTCTATTCAGTTTCATTCAAATTCTTTGTGTATGTGTGTATATATTAATTCAATGAGAGAAATCAAAATATTTCTACAAAATTCAAAAATAATTATATTTATTAACGAATAACTTCCGAAAATGTTAATAAAACTTTATGATTATATGATTGTTTTAGGGTTTACATTTTTTGTCTTGCCTTCAACTTTATGATGTTATTGCTTATCCCAGGATAGTGGTTGTCTAGACTGAGCGGAAGATGAATGTATTATTTCAATATCTTATTTCAACCTCAGTTAGCTCTTGTGTTCGTGTGCTCATTAAAAGGCATGCAAGTCATACACTCACAACACAGACATACGCATATCGATTACATATTTACATTATAAATTAACAGCAAAGGAGAGAAAATTAGCTTTACTTTTATAATATTGATCTCTTGAAAGCATTGGTTATGCTTCAAGTAAATGATTCTCTTTTCAATTCTGTACGTCTTATTACCTATGTTCAGGTCAACCCCTAACCTTTACGGCTTAAAATTCTGGGTTCTAATCTCGACTTTCTACACAGGTATATACAGTATGTGTGCCTGTATAGTGGAATGTATAGAATCCATGTAGTTTATTTATCTCTGGCGTTACTGTTGTTTTCAGAAGTTCGCTATTTTTTCTTTTCTGTTTCTTGTTCGTTTTTCGGTGTTTTTCGTTTCGCTTTTTCATTGTTTCATTGCCTCTCCTTAACTCGCCGCACCTTTGACGCCGTCTTGAGCAGGAAAACTTAGTCTATTTACAGAAACAATCTTTCCATTTTATTTTTTTCCGATATCTTTTTTCTTTATTTCTGTTATTTACTTTCCAGCAGGAAAATCACACTTGATGAAAAGCCAATGTCCTTCCCCTCCCCTTTCTTCTGATGTACATATACTACACACGTACACACACACAAACATATATATATATATATATATATATATATATATATATATATATATATATATATATATATATATATATATATATATATATATATATATATATATATATATATATATATATATATAAGACCCAAAAGTGGGTTTATACCCTTTTAAGTGTGTGTTTTATCAAGGAATACATCTATTTATTCATTTAAAGCGAAACAAATCTCTTGCTCGTGACATCAACATCTTAAAACAGTTTCAAATCCTGTGCTAGGCATAGAAATCAGCTAAAAATATGCGGGATCCATTTTTGGAAATAAGAAAAAAATATGCATGATTACATTAATTGTTGGGACATTATTTTCATTGTGAAGTTCTAAATAATAAAAACTGTGGTTTATTCCACTTCTGTACAAATACACATTTAGCTTCCAGGTCACTCTGTAGATAGATAGATAGATAGATAGATAGGTAGTTAGGTAGGTAGGTAGGTACAGAAACAGTTGAATTCATGCATCCAATTCGTATACATTTATATCAGAGTGCGTGACTGCCCCCTGTTAAAGTGGGAAATGTGTTTGTCAGGGTGAGTAAGGTTGTTCGAGTAATGCGGCTTACCGGGGAAGTGGTAACTCACCCTGCTTCATTTTGAAATCGTTCAGCCAAGTAAGGCAATAAAAGACACTAGGGTGCAAGGCGTTACTGAGAGCGAAAAAAAAAACCCACAATGAAGACAAAAAAAGAACAGGATTTATGGAGACAGAAGATGACGATTGACATTGCATTTAAATTTCTGAAGATCGTAGTTGGCTGGAGAGCAGGAAACCGGAAGAGAGTTCCACAAACGAGAAGTGCGGCAGAAGAATCTAATCATACCAGTTTGCAGCTGTTTTTATTCGGTAGTGATGCGCATTGAGAATGAGTTCAGCAAATATGCCAAAATAGAAAAGGGCATAAGGCAAGGATGTGTCTTCTCACCGGACTTATTGTTGTGGAGTTATTTGTAGTCGGACTAAATGCGTCCTAAATGGGTTAAACGTACAGAAACGTTAGGAACTTGTAATAAAGTGTTACGCAGAGTAATCGAGTTGTGGTCGCTGAGATCACACACATTTTACGTAGGTCTTCGTAATGTGTGAACTGTACTTGTGAATCCAATTTTGTTTTATATTTCTTTAAGGTATAGACTACTAGAAATTAGTCTATTGGGACCTTTTACAATCAATCGGTGGGATCCAGCTACAACTGGAATTACTGATGTCCTTATGCGCGACATTTTTGAGATTTCCATTTCAAGATCCTGATGTTGTCATAGTTTTTTGTTTTTTAAAAATCTTCAACGATACATTGCAATCTGCAGGGACTGCCATGTCAGTAAGAAAGCATATTCACTTCTAGTGGTCTTTGATCACAATGTCTGGGCAATTAGTTTTGATTGTTCTGTCTGTGTGTATTGTAAAGTCCCATAAAATTGTTACATTATTATTATTATCATTACTATTATTATTATTATTATTATTATTATTATTATTATTATTATTAGAGAGCGTAGTATGCCAGCAATGTGACGTTGGGGTACAAATATCAACAACGTAATATGCTCATCATGAAACTCAGCTTGAGAGATATGAGATTATTAATGTCAGACAACTAATACGCAGTTCGATGTTACTGAACGGGATATTTCCTGCAGCCCATCTTATCTCACCAAAGCGAAACATGTAACACTTCCAGTCAGGTAAAATCAGAAGCTTACGATGCATTGTGTAGTACCAGGCCAATTATTATTATAAAAAAATATTTTTGACTTGCATTTGTTTTAGATTCACCTACCCATATCATAAGCAAATATAAAGCACTTCGTAAGATATAGGCTGCGTTTGTTAGAAATATTTGTGGGGTTTCCTGGCATTTTGTTG
This sequence comes from Acanthosepion esculentum, assembly GCA_964036315.1. Lineage (NCBI taxonomy): Eukaryota > Metazoa > Mollusca > Cephalopoda > Sepiida > Sepiidae > Acanthosepion > Acanthosepion esculentum. The sequence continues at coordinate 93,022,381 of OZ038506.1, read as the reverse complement.
ATTTGTTCCTTTTCTTCTATTATTATGTTTTAGGTAAGCTTTTGAATACACGTGGTACATTAAGTTATCTGTCAAGTCACAACAAAGATCTCAGACAGACAAGAATTTCATCAAAATATGCGCGCTGTGCAAAAGAATAGATTTTTGGATGATTCCAATTTCTGCTATGGTTATACTATCTTCCAAGTCTGCGGAAAGAGCTTAAGCAGAGTTCCACTGTCGGGAAGTGCGAGTGATGTGTTGTTATGGCTACATTTCATGATTTGTTTTTCTAACTCCAATAATATCACTAATGTTACATGGACTAAGTTCTTTTAGTGTGTTGGCTGTACTTATCAAGACAATTTTTTCTATTTCTCTTAAGCCGCGAGCTTCAGGGATTTTTTCAATCTGTTATAGGTGTTCCTTTTTTATCATTCCAAGCGCACCTACTATTCTTGTTTTCAATTTGCACATTTTTTGAGATTTCGATTTCCAGGTCTTTATAGTTTTTTCAAATTCCTTGGTTGCTATGTTACAGTTCGCTGTATCAATTAGTGGGCAAGTTTTTCTTTTCGGTTTTTGACAATTATGTTCGGCGTATTTGCTTCAATCTTCCTGTCTATAAAGATGGTGTAATCCCATAGAATTGTAATGTCTTCTTTTTCTGTAACCGGTGCTGGGTGATGTTGATACCAGTGTTTGTTAACATCTTTTTCAAAGTGTTTGCACATTGTCTAGTTTAAGTATTGCCCCACTCTATCGTGACGATTTTTATATTCATTTGACGCCAGTACAGAACATCCTGAAATTAGAGGGTCTATGGTTTCCTGATATTTGTCACAAAACCTGCATTTTTGATCAACACTATTATGTATGATATTTGCCTGAAAGTTTCTAATGAAAAACTCTCGTCTTGCGCTGTTTCAGCCTTTAATCCAGATACTCGTAACCATCGATGAGTGTTAACTTTATCATCATCGGCTTTATTAGCCTCGTTCTGGATATTGGCCATACAAAGGTTTGTCTTGCCAGCGTTGTTTCATCGGTTCAAGAGCTTTATCTTTATCTTTCTTTTTCATAATTTTTTCTGCAACAGTTAGATCTTGAGTTCTGTTTTGGTTTTCGACAGAATATTTCCCTGTCTGTGTTTCTATGTACATCAAACCTAGCAAATTTACCACAGAATGGTTCAGGTGAGGATCGAACACTGTACTCTTGCTTGACTTGTTAAACAACAACCCATGATTGGGCATTATCCTGTTGTTATTCTCAACTTGCTTCGACGACTATCTATTTTAAAATGCATTCATACAAACCTAAGGAGAGTTTCCAACAGAAGAGCGAAATCATCGAAAGGGTGAAGAAGTGTGTAAAGCTGGACCTCTTTTGGTCCTCTGGCCTTTTGGTATTTTTTAAAGTTTAACCGCAACGAAAACTTTGAGGATCCATACTGAAAAGAAGGAAATATGTACAAGAGTGTGGGATTAAGTATTTTGAATGTAGGTTGGGCTAAGAACTTTTCCTTGCTATAAATATGTGTGTGTGTGTGTGTGTGTTTGTGCACATTTGTGTAAATATCTTGTAAATTTCATTACTTTGTTTTTGTTTTATTAATTTTTAAATATTTTAAAATTATTTACTTATTAAGTTTAGAGATGATAAGAAATGATGGCAGCTGCTGAACGTTGCTTAACTTTAGAACAAAGAATTGCTATTATCAGAAATTGGCTATCATCAAGAACAAAACAGGCTTTTAATAAAACTACAAAACAAATAATATTACGATAACCTTACACATACATACATATACATATATATATATATATTTATATATATTTATATATATGTGTATGTTTGTGTATGTGTGTCTGTGGTTGTGTGTGTGTATATATATATATATATATATATATATATATATATATATATATATATATATATATATATATATATATATATATATATACACACACACAGTCACTTATATGTCTCTATGCGTATGTGCATACATACTGAATAAACAGGAATTTTAACATCAGCGAATATAATATTCTTTGTAATCTGGATTTATTTCATTTATATGCCGGACTTGAACTTTGAACCTGCCCGTGCGCGCATCACACATACACACACATGCACACACAGACACGCACACATACGTGCACCCCATATATATATATATATATATATATATATATATATATATATATATATATATATATATATATATATATGTATTATAATAGCTCAAACTTTTATATTTATTACATGATTATTAATGAGAGAAAGAAAGACATCAAGAGAGAGAGAGAGAGAGAGAGAGTGAGCGTGAGAGAAAGAAAGAAAGAGACACAAACATACAGCGAATGAGAGGGTCACTTCACCTATATGATTGCTACTGGTAGTATGTAACACAGTACTCTTGCTGTATTGTCAAAGTTTGTAGAGATATAGTAGACAATGGGAGACCAACGCGATCGGTCGGTAAAGAACGCTAGTATGATCTTGCATTAGTGGAGGTGAGTTCTGATTGCGTCTTGGTCGGCTTTGATGTCTTCTGCCATAAAACCAACAGTCGCCTGAGAATGCGATACTGCTCCATGGAGATGATGTAGCAAGTATATCACGTTTGCGTCTTGATGAGCATTAATTCAATACTCGTCTTGTTCGCACGGTCCTGTAACTTGATTCCTAGTGAAGAGCCCGCATGTGAAACATATCCATTTTCTTGACGAGCCCGCAGTACAAGGTTCATATTTCACATCCGTAGAGGAGACAAGGGAAAACAATTGTGTTGTACAGTTTTAGTTTTGTTGACTGGCGTATGTTGTACTGGTCTATCACACTGTTCCGCAGCCTTCCCAGTATTTGGCTACCATTACTGATTCGAGCGTCAATTCATTTGTCCAGAGAATTTTCCGGGATATCGTGCTATCCAGATATTTGAAAGGTGGGTGCTACCTCTGGTGATAGTTGTTTCAGGAGGTGTTAGTGCTTGATGCAGGTCGATAAAGCATTTCAGTCTTACCGAGACTCATTCTCAGACTAAACAATTTTGAAGCTATAGCGATTTGATCAAGCATTTCGGATTCCCTATTAGTCATGAGGGTAAAATCATCGGCGAAGTGAGCCTCCCGGGGGAGATGTTGATCAGTCTTTGCTTTTGTCTCCGACACGACGAAGGTAAAAAAGAATGTCACCCGGATGATATAGATTATATTCCTTCCTTTAGACCATGAGTTGCATGAGACAAGCATCCACGTGGAGATGTTGAAGAAGACAAGGTGTGGCATAGAGGCACATTAGCTATGGAATAATAGGAAGAGTCTTCTCATCAAGTCCTTCCTATTCCCTTAAGGTAGCTGTTAACGGATAGTCTTCCTATGCCCAAAGAACAAAACAGGTATCCCCCAAGGGTTCACTTCTTGTTCCAACTCTCTCTACTTTACATAAATGATCTCTGAGTCATTTGTGAATATCTATACTGATGATACAACTCTATATGAGTAGATATCCACATTTCTAGATGACCAGAGTCTGGCAGTTGACCTCTCCTCTGACACAGATTTAATAGCTCAATGGGGTAGGGAAGAAATGACTGATCGCATTCAATTCCTCGAAAACAAAATTGATAGTGTTCCTCAAGTGGAACTCGTACATATGATCCATTGCTAAAGGTAGTGGGAAAATGCTCGGTTCCCTGTACCGCTCTAGTAAGCTATCTCCTACCTTTACAAAAGCCATATCAAGCTGAAAATAGAGTATTGCTGCTATACATGGGCAGGGGCTGTCCGGTCTTCATTTTCCAGTAGAGTCCAAAAGTGTCTGCGCGTCCTTATGGGTGATGTATTATTTTCCAGCCGACATCTCTTTTCTCAGAGACGAAACGTCGCAGGCTCTATCGCTATTTCCATGGTAAATGTTCAGACGAACGACATTGCTTAGTTCCACCAGTTGTAACCTTCACGGCTAAAACCGGCCATGAAACGCTTATTGTAGCGAAACACCCTCATTTGCTTCCTATTCTACTCGAACAGCTTCTTCACACAAACCGCTGCTTTGAGAAACCGAAGAAGATGCTTCCCCAATCACTGCAATCTTAACCGGTTCAAGTCTATGGTTAACTATGGTATACTCCAAGCATATCCCCATAAACTGTTCCTCTTATTCTGTAACACTCTACCTCAGGTGGCTTTTGGGCCTTGTAGAGGGAACACTCATTATATATATATATACATATGTCTAAGTGGGAAAAGTCCGATAAAGTCCTGAAGGACGTAACGCGTCACAATTAAATTTTTTCCACTTTGTCATATAATTTCCCCAATACTGTTGTTGATATATAAACATATATATCGTTATCTCACACACACGTGCGCACACACGCACACACACACACACACACACACATGTATATATATATATATATATATATATATATATATTTCGTTAAGGAACACAGACAAGCTACTGCGATTATTTTTTTTATTTGATGTTTCTTGCGTTCGAACAAGTGTTTTCTTTTCTGAACACAGAGTGTGTAGAAACTGACCAAATGTTCTGTAATTCCGAGCACTTTCAACTATACTTTTAGCCATCATCAAGGGTGATTTTATTTTTACTTTTTAACTGGATGTATGGATTCTGTGTATGTATCTGGAGTTTATAGGGATGTTTTATTTTCCGAACACAGTCAGCACATTGTGTCCGTCTTTGTAGTATTATTGAATTTTGACTTTTTCTTTTTTATTATTAACGCTTCCATTATTTTTAATCTTTTTTTTACATGTGGATGAGGTTCTTATGTATGTATTTTCTACTAAGATGTTTCAGATTGAATTTGTTAAGTTAGATGGAGCGTGGGTCGGATAGGTGTAACGTAAGTTGTCTGGATAGGCATGTAGTAGTGTGACTGATGTAATTATTTATGAGTTCGGTTTGATCAGTGTTATGGGAACTTACCCATAATAATAATGGACTATTCCGAATATCATAAATACTGCGCCTCAAGAGGGAGCAGCGTTAGAGAGTGACAGAGTCAATCAGAGGCAGAGCCGAGGTCAGACGATTAACGATTACTTTAAGATATTGGAATAGTGATACTTGTCGAGACAACATAGTTCACTCTAACCAAATCTGATAGTCATTTCTAATACTTCTACTTCTTTGTACATATTTCTGTTTGTAATATATCTGCGTTATTCCATACCTGTGTTCGAGTTATTCTTCATTGGCTCTACCTTGGACCATCACCGTGGTTCAAGGAGCTTGGACCATAACAATCAGGGACACACTTCTTTAAGGCTCATTTGAACTGGTAAATAATGTTCGTTGTTTGTAGTTTTGACTTTACAGGTGTGTTGTTATTTTTTATGATAAGGTTTTCTGTTTTAAATTTTTTGTAGTAGATAATTTAATTATTTTATTCGAGTCAACTGGGGTAGTGTATTTGTTTATGATATTTCTAAGTGAAGATTCATCTTGTTTATAGTTGTCGTGAATTTGGCTTTTGTAGAAAATATTTATGTTATTTTTGTCTGTATGTTCAGTGACGTTATTATTTACTTTGGAAAGAAATAGTCTTAACTGGTGGTCGATGAGGTGGTTAGGAAAATCATTGTTAACTAGTGTCTGTTTTGCATTGTTGAGTTCTTTAAGCGCAAGTAGATGAGAGGATGGATTCTCGTGTGCTCTCTTTAGGAAGTTTCTTTTTCACTGCTATTTTGTATCTGAGTGGGCATTCACTCTTAAAATTAAGGTGGCAAGAGTTTCTGCTTATGGGTTTTTTATATAATGAGCTGGTAAAAGTGTTGTTACTGGTTAAGTTAAGGACAGAGTTTTTTTTTTTTCAAATGTGGTTTTGAGAGTATCTATTTCTTTTGTGTTTTTCGCTAAAATAAAAATATTAACTACGTAGCGGACATATATTTTACAGTCCTTAAACATGTTTTCTACATTAGACATGTAGTAACTAAAGAATCACGATCGGATTTCCCATACTAACACCATTAGTTTGGTTGTAGACATTGCCATTATGGTCATAGTAGGGGACTTTGGTTGTGCATGCATGTAATAAGTTTTTGAGGATATTTGGTTTGATGGATGGAGGTGGGATCGAATTATTTGTGTACACGGAGTTCATAATAATGCCAATGTTTTGATCAATTTGTCAACATCGTGGCGCTAAAATACCTTGAGTTGGTCTTGTACTTTTTGGAGGAATTCTTTGGGTGGATGTGATGCTGTAATTGGTGGGTAGGTAAGGGGCAATAATGTCATTAAGGAATATCGTTAGCTCTTAGATAGGGGTTGGGATCTGGGAAAATATTGGTTTTAGCGATTATCCAGGTTTGTGTATTTTTATATTTCCGTATAAATATCCAGGTTGGTAGTCTCCGATGATTTTTGGATTTTCAGGGAACACACGTCAGCGTTATTTGATTTGATGAGTTTGTTTACGGATCCTTTTAGTGTCTCCGTGGGGTTTCAGTTTGGTTTGGTGAATTTAGTTCGGTCATCGATGATGTTTTATAATCTTTTATGGTAATCGACTTTAGCCAAAGTTATATATGTATTAGTTTTGTTGGATTACTTTTTAGTTCTTTTGCAGCGATTTCTAGTTTGGTTGTTAGGATAATTTTATAGTTGTTGCGAGGGGAGCGGTTTTTCAAACCTTCTGCCTTGAGGAGGTCTCTCAGGTCTGCGGGAACTGCTATGAGTTGGGATAGTGATTGGTGTAGAATTCCAATTTCGGTCTGCTTTGTAAAGAGGTTAACTTTAGTTTGGAGATGGCGATTTGGCCTAAAATTTAAGAATTCTTATTGATTATCTTATTGATCATCATAATTTATGACTAATTTATGACTAGATAGGTTTATATATTTATTATTGCTGTTAGGTAGTAGCACGTTTCCTTGGTATAGTTTATATAGACAAATAAGTACAAAAATGGTGTGTAAGTTTGTGTTCATTAATGATAACATTGAGGTGGTACAGTGCTTCCTTATATTCAGCTTCGGTCAAGTTGTTTTAGTGTCTTGCTATGTTTGTGGATTTCATTATTGAAAAGTTGGATATCATTTTTAGCTGTTTTTATTTAACGTAAGAGGAGTTGTTTTTTTTCGGAATGTATTGGTGTTACTTTTGTTACTTTCCTTGTCGGCTGCCTGCTCGTGTAATTTGATAATTGGGTATTTAGGCAGCAATCAGTCTTTTATATATGTTTCATTAAAGACGACAGACAACGTACTGCAATTAAGCTTTTTATTTAATTTTTCTTGGTTTCTTTTGTGGACACAGAGTGTGTAGAAACTGCCCAAATGTTTTGTAATTCCGAGCGCTTCCGGTTATACTGTATATAATAATGCTTAACTTTTGCACATTTTTACATACGTTATGTACAGAAAAGAAAAAAATGAAATAAAAAGCTTAATGGCAGTATCTTGTCTGTCGTCTTTCATGGAAAACTTAAAAATAGTTATTTCTAATCCAAAATTGTTATTATTTCAAACACCAGAAATAGTCGTCACAATTTTTTATTCTTACTTTAAGCAGAGCATATTTAAAAAGGCTTTGCTTGGTCATTGACACACTCTGTAGCCGAGATATTAAAGCACGTCAGATCTAATAACAGTTTCCCTTAGGTGAACGCACGTTTGAATCCTGTCGGAGAGAGCATATTTTTGTCTAATAAGATTTCGCTAATATCAAGGTCAATAGACAAATAAATATACTGTTTAATAAAAAACTGAACATCTACTCAAATACGAGTACGAACTAAAATTAAGCTTTAAGTAAATATATATATATATATATATATATATATATATATATATATATATACATATATATATATATATATATATATTACAAATAAATGAAATTCAAAAATACCCCATCTGAATGGCCATTTCGCTCCGCAAGACCTTGTCAGCACTAAAAAGTTACATAATATTAAATAAATATGTGAATAAGAGACCGGAAGGAAAATTTTATTCATATATGCTCTGTAATAAATACATTGAGCTCTATTTGTGAATCAGTTTTAATATTTTGTATTATTAGGATTCACTTGGATTACTTACCCACGGATCTTTACCTGTTTATATATATATATATATATATATATATATATATATATATATATATATATATATATATATATGAAGAAATATAGTCTTAAAGTGTGCTATATTTATGGGATAAAGTGCTCAATATCAGAGATAGAGCGTGTGTAAATATAAAAGTGGACATGGAAGTCAGCACTTAGAGGCGACAGTCTATTTCATGCTAGTGCAATCGTCAGGCGACTATATATATATATATATATATATATATATATATATATATATATATATATATTACACATGTAGTATTGAATGTTAAAGACAACATAGTCTTGCATATTTTCTTTCTTCAGGGTCAATACAGATGAACAATGATGTTTCGAAAGCGCTAGGTCACCGTACGGACAATACTTATTTCGAAATCATTTTCAAATAAAAATCTCATTAGAGAATATGAGAAAATTCAAAAGAAAATATGCAAGACTATGTTGTCTTTAACATTCAATACTACATGTTTAAAAGAAAAGTTGCTGCCAAATTACACACACACACACACACACACACACACACACACACACATATATATATATATATATATATATATATATATATATATATATATATATAATAATGAAAGATTTCTGACAATATATATATATATATATATATATATATATATATATATATATACATAATTTTTCATAATTGAATTGAATCCGAGAGAATACTTCCTTTTGTTTTTGTGCATGGGAATGAACATTTGGTTGAAGACGATGCAGAAACTCTTCATTGTTTTTCTCGTCGAATCCATCACTTTCCAACATTCTCTGGTTATTCTCAGGAAGAAAAAAAACAAAACAAAAAACGAAAGTTTCAAATTCATGACATGGAGCCAAATCAAATTTTGTAAAGCCATTTGTGGTATTGAGTTGAAGACCGAGGAAGGAAATACTCGAATGCTTTCTTTTGCTTAATAAATGACGTGCATCTGCCACTTTGAGCGAAAAGGATTTTTTAAAGAAACCGAGTTAAGCCAAAACATGCATTGTTACAGATTTCGTAAATTCTCATTTTCTTTTTTCATTTAATGTGACTTTAGGTTTATCATGGAGCTCAGTTGGCTTAATTTTAAATCAATGCCATTAATCTTAAATTTCGACTGCAGACATCATTAATTTAATTGGCTGGTCTGAATTGACGGCTTATCTACGCTTTGTGAGTTATTTAAAACTGTATATTAAAACTGCACTAACGTTATTTTGAGAATAGCAATGATTTCTCTAGAAAGAAGACTTACTAGTTACCCCATAGTGTGATGGTGGATACTTTTCCCAAAGTAAACTTAGAATAACCTGTAATGCCTACAATACTAGTGCAACAAATTAATCCACCTCCCTGCTATTGATTCTAAGCCGTGTTGCTTGAATATTTCCATGAATGACTCAACCTCTAGCCAATCATCGAATATAGCTCAACATTCATCACTAGATAATTACTGTAGGGAACTCAATTTTCATATGCTAGACAGGTTTTCTCTTTAGAATCTACCTTACACATTTATAAATCTGCCCTTCATCTATGCATAGAATATTGACTGGTGTGGAGCTTCCGTTATGTATCTGGAGATTTTTGATAAAATACAAAGAAGAATCTGCAAAGTTATTGGTCCTGATCTGGCATCTCGTCTTCACTCACTTCACCACTACCGTAACGTCTTTTTGGACGTCTCAGCTGTTCGGTCGAACTCTCTGCCTCTGAGGCAGAGGGGAACTCTCTGCCTTTGGGCGGAGAGGAACCCGGACGAGGTTCCGCCGAAGGGCAGAACCTCGTTCGGGGTGGTTGACCGCCCCGATCCCGTTTATATGGGTTCTACGGGCAATTTTTGCCCGAGTCTACGGGCTCGGAAAGCCCACATTAAACCGGCCTTGTGCCACATTCGACACACGTGGGCGTGTTGTTAAACATTGTAACGTAGTTTCTCTGTGTTTTTTTTCTATAAATATTTTCATCATAATTGTTCTGATGAGCTTTCCTTTTTGGTACCTTGACTTTTTTCATTTAAGCGCAGTACCAGATTGGTGGCAAGGTCTCACCATTTTACAGTTGGGAAGATGTAACCCTAACTTCCAGCCTAACAGTTTATTCTCTCGCACTTCTCTTTTGTAGAAGTCTCTCTACACTTTCCCGTGAACTCTGATCTTTAAAAATTTAAATGCAATATCAATCGTTATCTTCTGTTTTGCTAATTCCAGTTCTTTTATTGTTCTCTCTCCCTAATAATGTTTTCTATTTCTCATATTCGTTCACACTGAGCAACACCTTGCATCTTAGTGCTTTTATTGCCTTGCGTGGGGTGAAATGATTATCAATTACTGCTTGTCGTTTTTCTCAATTCTGTTTTGTTGCATTCCTAAAGCACAGTTTTATTTGTCTTATTTTGTCTGCGTTTTCAATTTGTTTTTTAAAAATGTTTTCTTATTTTTATTCAATTATTTTTCAATTTACAATGTTGCGTTCCTATCACTCAATAATTTTACAATATCTTACCTGACATAATATTGAAACTGACTTATGCCATTTGACAATGTCTCTCTATCTAGAATTTTTAAAATATCAGAATTTTTTTGCAACACGCTAACACATGTTGAAATCCTCACTATAATGTTGAACATTTTTTGTCGAAATTTACTCTACATTTCATTCAATTTCGCAAACCAGATTTGTTTGGAAAGATACTTTAGCAAAAACCCTACTTCGTGGTTTAATAATTTCTTTAATTGAATTTTATTTTATAGGACTTCATGGTAAACAATATTTTTTAAGAAAATTTGTTTTTTTTTTAACCTTTTTCCTTTATAACAGGGAAGAATAAATTCTTAGGATTTCTTACTCTTGAGCATGCAACATACAACTGGCCTTGTGTAAATATTTCTTTCAGGACCCAAATTCCAGCGTCTTGAAGCTTTTAGCCTAGTGATTTGTTTATAGTTCTGGCAAACGCAGGGCGAACTGGAAACTGGATTCTTGTATATAACACCTTAAAGAAAAGATATGCAAAAAATCAATATTGCATTTTTATTAAATATTTATTTGTTATTTTAATCATTAAATTGTTTTTAAAATAGTGTGAATATGTTGTATCTTAAATAATAAAACATCTAATTAAAAAAATAATAAAATTATACTAAACTATCCAACCTAGTAAAAGCAACTCTACTTTGTACCCCCCCCCCTTACATGTTTGCACTACTCCCCAAATTTCGTTTCGATCAGGCAATGTATGGCTATTTTAGATGGTGTGGCGGGCGGACGGACTAACGGAAGTCAAATAATTTTAGATATAGATATGAAAAGTTGTTCTTATATTATGGTGTTTTCTTGACTGAGCACCCTTAAGGTACAGAACTAACACATACACACAAACACACACACACACACCAAAAACAAAATCAAATACTGAGTGTGGGGCAGAAACCCTAAACCGTGATTGGTAAACTCATTTATTTACAATATGAACAGCTTTTGAGTTGCATAAAATCTCACACATCCAAATAGGTTGTATATCTACCACTACACACATATTCAAAGATATATATATATATATATATAATGTTTATTTTAGAATTTAACATTTTTGTTTTAATATCCTAAAATAAATAATATTTAGCTCTACTCTGTATTGAGCCCTTTTTTTTAAGTAAATGTTACGTACAGTGGAATTATACTCTATTTGTCCCGTATATATATATATATATATATATATATATATATATATATATATATATATATATATATATATATATATATATATACGTATACATAGCAGAGCATATGAATTGATGTATTTTTAAACGCAATGTTTCTTTAGGACGTAGGTGGCCATGCTTCCTTTATAAATATCGATGAATTGAGTCAATTTTCTTTGAAAAAATAGTGGAGTGGTTTCACGTTGCTTATGCATGGTTTTAAATCGAGTATTGTCGTTCTCCTTGATGTATATCTATTTGTAAATTTAAAAACTCTGAATTATCGAATTTTCATCCACCTCCAATGTCGTCGAATGTTGTCTTACCATTCGACCTTCTTTTTGTTCTCTGCAATAATTCGACTTTATTGATTTTTTTCGTCGTTTTATCCTTCTTCGTTATTTTTTTAATTTAACCAGAGGAGTGTTTTTTTTAATTTTTCTCCGTCTGGAGTCGTGATGTCAAAAGAATGGTGGGTGGTGATTTGGGTGAATGGGATAAGAAAGAGGAGAGTTATAAGGTGGTGGGAAGGAAAAGGTCACGGACAAAAGAATGGTGGAGTAATGTTGATAAAAGAGTGGGGGGAAGGAACAGTTCGAATAAGCTAAATAGGAGTGAAAAGAAGAGAGAGAGAGAGAGAGAGAGGGAGGGGGAGCTGGTAGGTGAGTAGGAAATGAATTAATCGAAGAAACAAAATATCATAATCCTCATTACTATCAGAAATATCGTTGCCCTTAGCCAAAGAAAATTTAAAGCATTTCACATCTTTCGATAAGTATGTTAAGAAAGATCCCCAGATTTCACAAGTGGTCGAAACATGTCTTCAGTAGCAGACATAGTAAAAAAAATTTTTTTTTTTTTAAATTATGATGGTCAAGAATTATCCAAATTATAACAAAGAAAACATAGATTTTCTAATGTGACTATTTCAGGGATCTCAACAAAATTAAAGTGAAAGTGAAAAAATAGACACACAGAAAGACTTTCCCCGTGGGCTAAAAAATGTGATTATATAAGAAATGGTCATACTAATTTGGATAATGGATTGACCAGATAAACATCGGTAGACGAAGCGAGACATAATAGAGTATAGCATTATTGTGATCATCGAAAATTATGGAGTCTTAAAAATCTCCCCAAATATCCTGGTTTAAAGATTAAGTGATTGATTTATTTGTTTAATGGCGCATCAACTCCTCATTGGTCATTTAATACCGAAATTTATTTGTTGGGAGAGTTTAGAAGTAATAAAAACACGATATATGTTATTCTGCTTTCACAATTGAATACATGGTAGATGAAACTCAGCTTTTGTGCATATACATGTTTGTGTGGATATTATTACTAGAGGCGGGGATATGTGTGTTTTATATCGTAATTTTGTTGAAGTTATATTTTGAAATGCAGTTTGATTTCTTTTAGAAATTATAGGATATTATATAGATTAATGTCATGAAAGAGTCCTTTTATGTTGGTTGTTTGCTAGTACTATAAATATGTATTCTTGGTAATTTACTATAAATGAGCATCGCTGGTAATCTTATACGAAAATTATTGCTGGTATTCCAACTACGAAAATGTACTTCTACACCTTCATAGTGATTTGTTTTTGTTTTAGGGTTCACTATTTGCCCATAGCTGGTACCCTAACAGGTGCTACCACCCCGTGTCAGGTGAACCTGAGAACAACCACAGTTAAGAGCTGGTTCCAATCTCCCTTGCTGCTGGATGTAGTTTATCATCATACCTAGGACTATTCAGATTTAATAATAATAATAACAATAATAGTGAAGTATGGTCTTGAGTACGTAGAGAAGTAGTATAAGCATTCACCACCGTCAGTAGGCGAGAATAACTGACAAAAGCTTCGAAAGCTATGGCCTTGATATCACAATTGGGTAGACGAGCAGCTATAAATAGATTCTGATAGACGTTGCGGTACCTTGGGATAAAAACATCGTGAATGTGGACGAGGTCAAAATGCAAAAATCTGTCACAGAAAATCTGAAAAATGTATCAATCATCAAGTTGTCCCTTTTGTGATTGGCGCACTCAGAATTATTTCCAGGAATCTTTCTGCCTCGCAAGACGCTTTGGGCATACGTCTCACTAATGGGAGTGCGCAGGTGATTGGAGCAGCGCATGTGCTAAGGAAAATATATTTCTAAACTGCGGGTACGAGCTGAGATATGATCATTACCTGGTCGAAATATCTAAGAGTTGCAGTGGATCTCAAATAATAATAATAATAATAATAATAATAATAATAATAATAATAAGTGGATTTGGTTGTTCCGGCAGACTCCGGAATAAAACTGAAAGACCAGAAACCTAGAAAACTATCTGGATCTTTTGAAAGAAGTAACAAATTTGTAAGGGAAAGTTATACCTATAATTATTGGAGTCTGATCGGTTCGGTAAGGCTAAATTAGAAACTGATCTAAAAATGACCTATAATCTGTTGCTAACTGCGGCAAGAAATGACTTCTTAATTTTAACGCCTCCAAAACAAAACTATTCTCTTCTGAGAGGGCCTTTTTTTGCTTACCATGAACATGGTTCAGGGCTGACCCATTGCGCCTTGTTGAGGTAACGCTTTCCTTTGACATGAAGTGGAAAATATTATCTTGAATAAAATGGTAGGTCTGCTGCAAGAACAACTGTTTCATTGCGCAGTCTTAGACAATTTGTTTCATGCATAGAATATTGCTGTCACATCTGGTTTGCTACTTCTGCTATGTATTTAGAGATTCTTGATAAAACCCAAAGAACAATCTACAATATTACCAGTCCTGACCTAGCATCTTGACTTCAGTCACTTTCCCACCGCCGTAATGTAGTTTCCCTGCGCCTTTTCAAAAAATATTTTCATAGTAATTCTTCTTTGTTTTATGAACTTATGTGCCCTACTAGATTTGTAGCTTGGTTTCATTATTCTACAGTTGAAATTGCTAGATGCAACCTTAAGTTCTATGCTAAAGGTTTTTCCTCTCGCACTTCTCGCTTGTGAAATTCTCTTCTAGCCTCTTGTTTTCCATTCAACTTTGATCTTCAAAAAATTAAATGCTAATGTCAACGGTTATATTCTGTCTTCCTAATCGCTGGTCTTTTATTGTTCTCTCTCTTTAAGAACGTTTTTCTTTTTCTCATATTCTTTAACACTCGGTAACCCCTTGGGTGACTTCATTGCCTTACTTGGGATTAAACAATTACAAAAAAAATTGAATTGATTCTAAATAAAGTTACAAAAAGACTGGAAGAATAGGCAATCTGAAGAAAAGTCGACACCATTTAGACGATCGTATTGCTAAAACAAAATACTCAGATGTAAGGTGGACTGTTAGCAAGATTTTCTGTTACTTGCACTTTAGAGAAATCTACCAAATACAACTGCTAGGAAAACTGAAAGTATGAAAACAAAAATAAAATGGATATTGATAGTACTAAGTGACAAGAAGAAGAGCGTTAAGATTAAGGCTGACTAAAATAATGAAACGCGTCTCTGAGATTTACAAGACATGCTGCCACTTGGCCACTGGCAAGTGCCACCAGAACTCTCTAAGGTCCAAAGAAGAAATTTTGAAAAGACACCTAGAGGCTAACATTTAAATAAAATTACATTAGAATGTTAGAAAAGTTTTCGACCCGACCAAGAAGCACTTTAAACTAAATGTAGACTGATGTCTGGTCATCTATATTTTGAGAAGTCGATCCGGCATGAAGTGTTCAGTGCATCCACGTATCTGATCGACGCAATGCCAGTATTCGGCTCGCAAATACTGAATCTGGTGACTTCTTTTAGGTGCCGTGCCCTTCGAGATGTAGGCTATCTAAATGTCCTCTCTAAAATTCCTATCTTTTGTAGCTTTAAGCAATGTTTCCCCCCTTACAATCCCCCCATTCCCTTTTTTGTCATTTGTTTACACAAGTTCATTCAGCAGATTACTCGATGTTTTCCTTTGTCTCTCTTTAATATGTCCTGTGAGCATCAAATTCTCCAATCTCTCTTTCCTCGTTATATGTCCCAGAAATTTCAACTGCCTCTTTCTGATTCTAAGTACACGTGTTCTTTTGGTTTTAATTTCCCTTAAAACTTCCTTGTTGCTTATATTTCCCATTCATAGTATTCTCAGAATTCTTCTGTAGAAACACATCTCTTTTGCAAAACGTCTTTTCCTCACCTTTGCAAAAATTATCCAGCATTGTCATATAAAATAATTTATATTCCACATCGATTAATCATTCTTGTTTTTATTTCTGGCAAAATATTCTTGTTTCTAAGACTTTGTTTAACTTTTACAAAGCATCTTTGTAAAGTATAGAATACTTTTGTTTTATGCTTACTTTTTGACAAATACCTTTATATTTCCACAAAGTGTTGCCATTCCAGATTGTCTTGACTGCAGTCCGTTTTCAAGGGATCTTATTCCGCAATGGCACTCAGCTGTATAAAAAGGCATTTCTCATGGTGGATGTTTTCAACACGATCACAGTGCAATCTGTTCCAGAGTCCCAAATCCAAAAACAGCACTCAAATAATCCAATTTCTGATTTTGATTTTCCTTGATCGTCATAAGTTGCTTTATTCTTTTCTTGTTGATTCTGAAACACAATTCCCAAGGGATTGGTTCCTAGTTTCTGCATTGTCAAAAAATAACTACAATATGTAAATAACTTTCCATTTGCATTGGTTATGTTTTATCCGTACAATTAAAATTAATTGTTGCATGTAAAAAAGAATTCTGCTTTTTAAATCATGAAATAAAAATAACCAAAGAAATGAAAAGCAATGTATTCACAGCTTGATCTCCCCTACTTATTAATAAGATATTCCGTTGTTATGATAGCACATGTTCAGTTATTTGGCTTCGAGTAACGCATCTTATTACCATAAAAATGGAGTATTGTTGAGAGTAAATAGAAATGTTCAAATTTTGCGAAAACAAAGTATATAAGCAATCGATAATATTATAAAAGGCGAGCTGTTTCTCTGTCCGACAGACACCGTCTGCACGTGACGATTCATGCGCATATATACTGCATATGTCTAAATCTGTGTTGTGTGTGAGTGACATTTAATGTACATAATACCTGGCCACAGGGATCCGAGGATGCCCGTATACTAGGGCGGCTATCCAACCAGACGCCCAATCAGGCGCAATTGTGTTTGTTCAACACCCACCTGTGGTTTATACTGCAGCTACTCTGAGCGGATTTAGTTACAGTTTATGGGAGATAGCGCCTTATTTAGCGTGATGAATAGTTTGATCAAGGCCAGCATGTCCAAATCCTCGGTCACAATGACTTACGACTTCGTGCTAACACGACCATCAACATCCTGTCTACTCAATTTCACTCGCAAGGCTTGGGTCAACATGTGGCATGGTTTTCAGTCACTTTCCAAAGATTTTCGAACGCTGGGATTGATTTCCACAGACCGGTAACATCAAGAAGACACCTTTCTGACAAATCGACTAGAGTGAAATTCGAATCAAAGTCTCATGGAAAGCGAACATTCTAATCACTCGGCCACGTGCCCATAATTTAATGTACCCCTTTAATATACATACAAACACACGTACATGCACATACAACGTTTGTCTGAAACTGGACAACCCCCACCCTGTACAGAGCAATAAAACCATAAAAGAAAAGTAAGAAAAATTGCTTAATGGCCGTCAAACTGATCAGAACGTCTGTTTTCTTCCCTGTGTGTATGGCTAAGAAATAAAATATAAATAAAATAACCACCTTTTTATTCAGTTACCTGCAGTGAGAAAGGTTTCAAATTTGATCATCTTGCTACCAGTTATGCAAAGGGAACCAAACTTGTCAAACGATATAGTAATTATCAATGTGTATTTATTTATATATTTCCACTATATTTATTTATATACTTCCTGTCCCATTTATAGTGTGGAGGGGGGTAAATCAAGTTAGTAAGTTTATGAATGTTCTTCCCTCAGTCGCTTTAATAATCTATAGAAATAAAATATTTATCTGAATTTAGACAAAATCAGTTCCCGAGCTAAATGCTTTATTTAATCAGTTCCTTTATTCCTACGTTTCTTACATTGCAATCTTATTTGTTCCAACATTTCATGTGAGGTACTCAGATACCTTTGTCTATTAAGTGATTTTATTGCTTCAACTTGAAATAGGCTTCGTCGTCGCCGTCATGTTCCTTCTGTTGCTAATGTTTTTCTTCTGATATTTCCATTTCACCGTTATACTAAACCTAAAATGCTTAACATGAAAAGATATTGGTAAAAAAGCGATTTATACAATACCAAGAGTAATCAATGAATCATAGATGAACAGATTAATTAAGCGGTTCATTAGTCTCTATTTTAATTGTGAAATCTTTAACTCTGCTATACTGAGCCTCAATATAAGACTTTTGTTTGATTTCACCGCACTATTAAAACTTTCTAACAATTGCCGTCAATTTCGACGGAACGGCTAGATTAGTATATTAGTAAGGCAATCAAATAAAACAATAATTTGGAATCACAATAAAATAGTATATACTTAGGCTCGAACCGTTTGGAATACCACACAGCTTAATACAATTCAGAGTTATATAGAAATGAACAAAGGATAGATAGATTGTGTTGTGCCAGACTTCTAAGTGATGAGTGGCTGCCTGCGTTGAAAACGCGCATTTGAAATGTAATATTTTAAATGC
Organism: Acanthosepion esculentum; assembly: GCA_964036315.1. Taxonomy (NCBI): domain Eukaryota; kingdom Metazoa; phylum Mollusca; class Cephalopoda; order Sepiida; family Sepiidae; genus Acanthosepion; species Acanthosepion esculentum. The sequence continues at coordinate 93,003,902 of OZ038506.1, read as the reverse complement.
TGATTATTACCCCAAGAAAATGTTGTAAGTATTGTCCTTATCGAAAGTAGTGTAAATTTTCCTATTAAAAACATAAGGTTGGCGCCTATTGTGCCATAGCTGACATTGAAATATGTTAATGTCATTGGTCTCCGCTCACGCGAGTCGCACACTCGCCTTTAAAATTCCTCATGCTGAAAATACTTTAAATATTTACCAAGTATACACCTTTCCGGTGGGTGTCAAAAAATGCGCCCACACGTGCTTCCTGTGTGCAGATGTTGGGGAGTTGATGGAGTAGTGGATGCGAATTAATCTTTGATGAACTAACATAAATATATTGTACACGCTATCACACACAGATGTGCAGTTATCAGTTCGTCTTTACAGATCCATTAGACTGTTCTCTCTTTATTCACAACTCCCACACAATTATATATTAGCAACAGCCAGAGAGAAATGATAAATAACTTAGTCTTACAGACAATATCTGCTGTGAATTCGATTTTTACTACATGCTCCATTCATGTAGCCTTGTACAATATTAATAAGATTATGTCTCAGACCACTGGTATTATGACGAGTTTCATTCTCATCCATCAACCATCTATCATCACTTTGCGCCAGAGGACAAAAAACAATGAAATATCTACATTCAGTATATGCCGATAGATATAGCAAATAATTTTGCTAGAAATTACTCCGGAAGTGAATTTGAACGTCTCTGAGCGTCCGATTAGTTTGTCTCTCGCCTAAACTAAAATAAGCTTTGTTACATATATGTCTGCACTTGGAGATTGTCTCTCTAATAATAATAATAATAATAATAATAATAATAATAATAATAAAAAAAAAAAAACTTAAAACAACAGATGCATTGACTTCATAACATTTGATTTACTGCACTTTTTAATTTTAAAAATATGGCGACTGAGAAACCCGCGGAACGACATTGTGAGACTGCGTAGAGTGCAAATATTTTATTCTGATCTTAGGCCGAAATACCGGTCCATATATCAATAGTTTCGGTTATTTTTATAGGTACTCTACCTGTGTATATATATATCTAAAGCGGGAATCAATGATAGACATTAAAGGCAGTATGTGTCCAATTGAAGGAGACAAACGGGAAACGATAAATAATTTATGTGCAAGATGGCGGACCTAAGAGAAAATCAGTGAAACTGTATGGTAGGAAGTTATCGTTCAGCTCAGTCAACTCTTCCTATCTTTAAATGCCTTGATATAGATCACTTGACCATAGGGCTACAGGTTATTGCACATAGATCCATCCATCTATCTATCTATCTATCTATCTCAGTCTTTTCAGTCTTAGTTGTTTCATATCTACATTCATGCCTATATATGCTTTTTATTAATACGCATATTACGCTAAACGTCATATATATATATATATATATATATATATATATATATATATATATATATATATATATATATATATATATATATATATATATGTGTGTGTGTGTGTGTGTATGTATGTATGTATGTATGTATTTTTTTTTCGACCAACATTTCAGAAGAAGAATACGTTGGTATCTTCCTAAACAAATAAAATGAAACAAATTCGCAGAGCGAAACAAATACATACAGGAAATGAAGAACCACGACTAGAATTTAAATTTATTAGTAAAACGAGGCGAAAAGGGAATATTGCGTTTAAGCATGAAACAGACTGTCACCGCTCGGTATTGAACTCGATGTCCACTTTATATATAGATGATCGAATTAAGTATAATTAGGAGAAATTGTATAGGAACTTGATACAAATTGCTGTACAATTTCCCCTAATTTATCTAAATTCGATCTTAAATCGTTAATTTGCTAACATTAAACACCATTTACAATTCTTATTCTATTTTTTACAATGGTGCTTATCTGGTTTATTTTATATATATATATATATATATATATATATATATATATATATATATATATATATATATATATATATATATATATATATTAAATGGAGTAGATAGGTTTGCCTATCATCCAGTATACACTCCTCCCCGGTAGGAGTGGAGATTCATCCCTTGTTTCCTGTTTAGGATTGGGCTTCCGGTTCCTTCTAAGTCAAATTCAACTCTTTACTCCTAATGTCTCTGTCTGAACAGTATTCACTAATTAAATCTTGACCTCTTAACGTCTAGAATTAGCTTTATTTCCTGTTATCCTGCCCTTTCTTACATTAGTACAACTCCACACAGCAATCCTCTACCTAGAGTGGCACTTTGGCCTTGTATTGGGTGAAAGTTAGTAAAAAAAATAGAAAAGTAATATATATATATATATATATATATATATATATATATATATATATATATATATGTGCAAATGTGTGTGTATAAAGAGTACAAATGTTTATAGACGCTGGTTATTGTCCGTCACCTTCTTTACCTGAATAAAAATGAATGCTGTCGTTTTCAACAGTTGCTTACGTAAAGTCTCATAAATAATGAAAAAGATGAAACATGAAAAAAATTCAAAAAATCTCATTCCAAAACATATTATGCATTGTTGCGGTTCTTGTCAAAATCTTTAACTGATTTCTCGTTCCTAGAAATATAAGTAATCACTTGATTTCAAACAATATACATCATTCCACATATTCACTGAATACAGTAAAAACCCATTTTATCTTTTATCTGATGCATTGCCTTTTTGACTGCCGACTTTCCTTTAAATACTCTACAGCATCTTATTAACTACAGCAGACATCAGGTAATGACATCACTCTTCTCTTTTATTTCGTTAATGAATTACGTTCTGCGAAAATCCTCCTTGTTGTTCACAAAAAACTTCAGCGAACCTGGTTAGATACAATTTTCTTTCAGATTTTCATCCGTACCAACAAGCTGTCGGCGAGTTAACGCTGACACTGCTACTAATACAATAACTACTTTTACTGCTATTACTACAAACGAAACATATGAACAAATGAAAACAAATAATATAAAAAAAGTCATAGGTGATTATTTCAAAATATATTTCGAAGTTTATTTGCATAATTTTGAAAACATTACATTCAAATCAGAGTACTGTTGCTTTAGCACTACCCGCATACAAACACATCCCCCATATATATAAATTCGAACTCAGCAATTTAGTGAAAACATATATTAAACAAAAGAACGAATACAAAAGTGTTGCACGTCCGCCTGACGGCAAAGTACAGTAGTCAACTCGTCAACTGTAGACAGCGATATTTACTGCCCCCCCAACGAAGGAAAGATGTGGCACAAGGCCGAGTTTAACGTGGGTAATCCCGAGGCCGTAGGCTCGACCAAAAAATGCCCGTAAAAACAGGATCGGGTTAGTCAACCTCCCCGAACGAGACTCTGTCCTTTGGCGGAGCCTCGTCCGGGTTCCTCTCTGCTCAGAGGCATAATGTTCGACCGTCTTGCTGGAACAAGTCACAGAAAGGCTGTCAATGGTAGACAGCGCTCTTGAGAGGCATAATCTCCCCGTATATGCAGTAATAGGACGAGTCCATTTAGTCCATAAAGATAGGTCCCATAACACCCCCTCCCAAGCCTTTACCTCCGCAGGAGTCTCAATATCGTCTCCTTTTTGGATTGATGACGAGAGGGTCCGTGGACTTCCGCTTTCTTTTAGATCGTCGCGGTTCTGGAGCTGTTTGGAGTATTTGAATATCGAAGGTGTCGTAAATGGTATCCATAACTTCTTCTTCTTCCTGGGGAGTACTGTTGCAGTCATCCAACTGTCGTTTCCTGATTTGATTCAGGTGTCTCTTAGGAGAGAAACGAGGGCCTTGGATTATGTAGACCATATTTCCAATCCTCTTTTCTATCGTACCAGGTTCTCAAAAAGATGTGTTATTTTTTAAAATCTTGAAGAATACTTTTACCCCTGGGCTGTATTTTTTCCTTGGTACAATAGAGGTCGGACCTTGTTTTGTTTGTTTGGGCAGCAATTTATCAAAAACGAATCTTACTTTACGCGCAAACATTATTTCTGCCGGAGATAGTGAAGCTGGCGCGTTAACATATGGTGTGATCCTGTAAACTTTTAAAAACTGCTGCAGGGCCTTTTTCTTTGGGGTGCCACAAGCTTTTTTCAGGGCTCTTTTTAGGGTGTCTACGAAGCGTTCTGCTTGACCATTCGACCCCGGGTGATATGGGGGTCGTAATGTGTTTTATCTGAAAAATATCGCAGAACTCTTTAAAGTCGGTTGAAGTAAATTGAGTTCAGTTGTCACTAACCAAGCAATCTACTACCCCAAAACGAGCGAATAATTCGTGAAGGTAGCTTATCGTTGCCTCCGCAGTGGGATTTTTACATCGGAACACTTCCGGCCATTTTGAATAACTATCTACTACAATTAGATAGTAGAATCCCTCTAGCGGTCCCGCAAAGTCTACGTGGATCCTTGACCAAGGTCGGTCCGTCTTTGGCCACGGTTTATGTGTGATAGGTGGTGCTTTTGCCGCCAATGCACAGCCCTTACACGTGTTGACCGTATTTTCGATGTCTTGGTCCGGTTTAGGCCAGTATACGTAGCTGCGCATTAGACTTTTCATTCTATTTTTCCCCCGGATGCCCAATATGAAAATCCTTCAGGATTCTTTTCTGTAGATTTTTTGGAATGACGACTCTCTCGCTGTATAGGAGTACCTCGTCACATAAGGAAAAACTGTCTGATATGTGTTGGCCCTTCTCTGAAATTTTTGTTTTGTTGCGCTAATGAATTCATCCGTTCGTAGTGAAGCGATGACAGAATCTTCTAAGGGTTCCATATGTCTTAGGACCAGTCTAGAAAGTTCGTCAGCGTGACAGATTTTTTCTGAGGGGAGGTATTCCAACTTGAAGTTGTAATTTAGGAGAATTGTCCCTCACCTCAGCAGTTTGTTTGCCGTATAACCGGGTAATCCTTTTTTTGACCCGAAAATACTGAGTAGCAGTTTATGGTCCGTTTGTAATGTGAAAAATCTTCCGTGCATTTTATGAAGGATACACGCTCCTATTCCATACGATCTTGCGTCGCTAGCAACTATGATCTCGAGGTTCGGGTTGTAGTGCGTAAGGAATAAATCCGATGTTAGGACTTTGATAGTTTTCTCGAATGCCTCATGGCATTCGGGTGTCCATTCACAAACCTTATCTTTTCTTAAAAGCTCGTTCAGCGGGGCACGGGGGTTATGCATGTTTGGGATAAACGCTTGGTAGTAGTTCGCTAACCCCCAAAAGCTCTGTAGCGCTGTGACGTTTTCAGGAGCCGGCATGTCCTTAATTGCAATGGCCCTTCCTGGGCCCGGTCTCCTACCGTCTTTGTCTATGATGTGACCCAAAAATTTGATTTCTTTCATGAGGAATTCACATTTGCCTTCATTTATTTTGAAGCCATAGTCTTGTATTCGTGAAAATACTTTGTGGATGTGTTCCCGGTGTTGTTCCAAGCTTTTACTGTTTATCAAGATGTCGTCTAGGTAAGCCGTTGAAAAATCAAGTCCACCCAGCATGGTGTCCATAACCTGCTGGAAAATGGCTGGTGCGACTTTGTCTCCAAATGCAAGCCTTTCAAACTTGTATAAACCTCTATGTGTATTTATACATAGTAATTTTGAGCACTCTTCCTCAACGGGTATGGAGATAAGCTTTGCTGAGATCGATTTTTGAAAAGAACTTGCCTCCATTAAGTTTCGTAAAAACTTCTTCCGGGATTGGAAGTGGGTAGTGATAATCTTCTAGTGCTGCGTTTAGTCCAGTAGAAAAATCTGCGCACACGCGGATTTCCTTAGACTTCTTCTTCACATACACTACTTGTGCTGCCCACTGGCTATATTCCACTTTAGATAAAATGCCAGTCTCTACAAGTCTGTCTAATTCCTTGTCTATTTCCTCTAACGAGGCAAAAGGCATATTCCTTTTTTTCTTAAATATTGGTTGAGTGTTCTCTTTTAGCTCAAATTTTGCTGACATCTTTTTGCGTCTATCAAGGCCAGCCGAAAAGACCTCGGGGAAGGTTTCTTTTAATTCATTTTTTAGTTTATCTGACTTGGTCGTCAGATTTTCTATTTTCTGACAAAAAGTATTAATTGGCAAATCCCACAGATTGAACTGCCGCATCCAATCTGTGCCAAATAGATTGTCTGTGTATTTTAAGACGAACATTTTCAATTTTTTGGTTGTTCCGTTCAAAGTAACGTTCGCAATAATTTCACCCACAAAATTATTTTTTTTACTGGTCACCGACCTAGCTATTTTGCTGGTTTCTAGCATGGTTGGTTTATTTAACCTTTTCCAAGTATGTAGGTTGATTATTGATAAATCAGACCCGCCGGAGTCTAATTGTAACCTGACTTTTTTTATTCAGTATTTCTACCTGCACATACTTTCTTATATTTTTGACGTCCAGTTTGCATGTTTTTGTGGTTCTAATCCGGCTTTTTTCCTTTATTTGCTCTGCAATGTGAACTCTTGTACCTAACTTTATTACAAGTTAGACAGGTTTTAAACCGATATTGGCAATCTTTAAACCAATGAAGTACTTCACAACGGTAACATGGACTAGGCGGTAATATTTTCTATTTTTGATTAAGTTGACTTTTTTTAGGAGAGTGAAAATAATCTTTTTTGGTTTGACTTGTTTTTGAAGGGGAGGAAAAATGTGGTTTGCGATGTATTTTTCTTATGTGTGCAACGCCTGACTCTTCAATGTCTCTAGAATCATTTTTTACACTTGGCAGTCCTCGGCTATATTTTGTAATGTTAAATTTGGTTCTCCCTCTAACCTGGTTAGGACTCTCCTAATTTCTGCATCTTTCGACGATACACGAACTTGTACGAATATTAGACATTTTAAATTGTCTGCGGTAAGTTCGGCTAATGTAAATTCGTCACAATGTTTGTTAACTACCGATGCAAATGTCAAGTAATCTTCGCTGTCTTTCTTAGTTAGTTTTAAGCACTTCCACCTTTTGTGAAATAACGACGTTTTTGGGTTGAATAATTCTGTAATGAGATTTACAGCTTCAACGAAAGTCAAATCACTAGTTTTTCGAGGTAGTATGTAGTCCACGAATTTGCTATGTTCAGTAGTCCCTAATTTCCGGAGCAGTAGGCGTAGCTTTTTAGTGTCTGCCCATTTTCCACAATCTATTTCGAATAGATCCTCATACCTTCTGAAATACGAAGCGAAGGTTTTATCTTCGTCTGGTGAATAAGTGAAATTTTCAATTGCACTCCAAATCGTGTTTTGTGAAAAGGTAGTTTCGCTCTCGGTATTTTGACCCTTATTCGACCCTGTTTGTAGAAGCAATTCTTCAAACCTTTTCTGTTGTTCTATCATTTGTCGCTGTAATTCTAATTGTTGTTCTTCGTTTCTTCGTTGTTGTTCAAACTGGACTCTAACCAGTTCTAATATAGTAGCTTTAAACTCTTCCATGTTTTAATTTTCAGTATTACGCTTCTAACGCAATTTTAATTGTACCAAACCTTTGTGTTGCTCGGAGGGGCGGAGAAGGAGAGAAAAAAACAAAACACTTTTTTTTTCTCTTTAAATGTGTTATTCACATACACAGTAGTTTTTGGACTACAGCGAAACGTAAAGTTTATAACTTCGGCGCAATTTTTCCTTTTTTTCCGCCGATAAGCCTGTTTTTTAGACTTTTATATATATATATATATATATATATATATATATATATATATATATATATATATATATTTAGGCTGTCATGTAATCCCGACGTTGGTTCCTCCGCGTTTGTTTGTTTTTTTTTTTTTGTTTTTTTTAAAAACAAGGTTCTCAACAGAAGAAAAACAATTCTTAATTGTTCATCGTCGCCAGTGTTGTGGACACAAGTAAACAAATTTTTTCTTTTATGATTTCACGTGAAGTTCGTTCGATTCCTCATTGCCAGTGTTGTAGACACTGGGAACAAAATATTTTCTTTTATGGCTCTCCCGTGGAGTTCTTTGAATCCTCGTCGCCAGTGTTGTAGACACTGGGAACAAAAAAAATTCTTTTATGGCTCTCTCGTGGAGTTCTTTGAATCCTCGTCGCCAGTGTTGTGGACCCAGAATAGGTCCAAAAGATAAATTCGAACTCAGCAATTTAGTGAAAACATATATTAAACAAAAGAACGAATACAAAAGTGTTGCACGTCCGACTGACGGCAAAGTACAGTAGTCAACTCGTCAACTGTAGACAGCTCTCCTGAGAGGCATAATCTCCCCGTATATATAGTAATAGGACGAGTCCATTTAGTTCATAAAGATAGGTCCCATAACAATATATATATATATATAAGTGAACATTGAATTCAACACTCAGAGACGACAGACTGTTTCATGCTAAACGGTCTGACGATTGCGTTTACCATGAAACAGTCTGTTGACTTCAATATTCACTTTTATATTTACATACGCTCTATCTCTGATATTTAGCACTTTATTCCATAAATATAGCATACCTTAAAACTATATTTCTTCATATATATATATATATATATATATATATATATATATATATATATATATATATATATAGTAATGGTGAGAACAACTGTTTTCGTACGGGAAACATTAAACTCTTCCTCTTAAAACAATTTTTTAAAGGAAAATAGACTTCTCATTAGTAATGCTCTTTTAGGCTTTGATAGGAGTTTCCTTCCTAACCTTTTGTATATACAGTTTGGAAAGTCAACATCTTGATTATAATATTATTTTCTAGTAACATGTGCTATTAGTTTTAGTTACTTCTTTTATATATATATATATATATATATATATATATATATATATATATATATAGTCAAACCTAATGAGCCAGACACACCTACCAAGGTTTCACTTAGGCAGATCGTAGGTTTGCTCTACGCTTGTATTGAGCTCTTTAGTTAGTTATTTACTCGTATCGGGGTTTTTTCTTTGGGCCTTGAACCTGTATCTGTGCGATTATTTTCGACAGACTTTCATGTTCCTGGCTCTTTCTTTTTTTAAAACCTTTTTTTTCCTTCGTGATTGATTTGGCTGTTGTTAAATCAAGAGTTCGAAGGTTTTTCGACACGAGTATAGTTACCTATATATATATATATATATATATATATATATATATATATATATATATATATGTGTGTGTGTGTGTGTGTGTGTGTGTGTGTGTGTGTGTGTGTGTGTGTGTATACAAGGTTTTATTGTTCCGTGCAAATTAATAAATTTCTGTCGAAGGAATAACGTGTCATTCTCACAAACCAAACACTGAATTTTTTTTAGAGTCATGGTGAAGCATTGAGGCTACTTACCTGGACGGTCTATTGGGACTCAAGTTCACCCCAGACGTCAAGTTCAACTCGTATATTCAATCTATCGCTAAAGGCGCTGGAAAATTGGCCAGTTCCTTGTACCATTTCACAAAGTACCTGACTCCCCGTTCCATGTTCTTTCTTTATAAGAGTCAGATCAGAGAAAAAAAATGGGATATTGCTGCAACATCTGGGCTGTAGCTGTCGACTCTTCCCCTTCCAACCGCGACAAATGCGTTCTGCGGAAATGCCACTAGTACGCAGGGGGGGGGGTGTACAAGGAATGAAATGAGAGGAAAGACTGAGTATAGCGAGGATTGGGGAAAGGAGAACAGATGAATGGGATTCAAGAAGACAGAAGATGGCGATTGAGATTGCATTTAAATTTTTGAAGATTGTAGTTTTCAGGGAAACGGGAGGGACATGCCTTAGTTCCACCAATCCTGATATTCACAGCTAGGACCCACCATGCCACGTACACTGAGTTGACTCATTTTCATTTCCTTCATACTCCATTGGCGAATTCACTCAGCCTCTTCCCCAGAATTATAACGGGCTCCCGAGACGATGCTTCTCCGATCACTACCAACTTGACATTTTAAAGTCATTTTATCGATCCTACATATGCTCATAATATGTACCCCTCTCTCTCTCTCTCTCTCTCTCTCTCTCTCTCTCTCTCTCTGTAGGCCCTTAAAAAACCTTGAGGTGCTCTTGGGCCTTGTATTGGTGAACAATAGAAAAAAAATCAAAAGAAACAAGGTAGTACTCCTGGTTCACAAAGTAGTAAGTTTGAAAGGGGGTTCATAATCAGTGCACCGAATATATGTGCATTGGCATTGGGCCGAGATTGGACGCGCATTCATACAGAGATATATTTACCAAACTTTTGTTAGTAGATAAACATTGTTAAAACCGCAGCCACGTGACAATCGTTTGCGCTTTGAAAGGGAATAAAGCGTCGATACTAATCTGGGTTTGGTTTTGGCCTCTATCAAGTCCATTGTGAGAAATTGCACGCACCTTCTTTGTTGTAACAAACTGGCTACAAGAAAAAAAAAATAGCGCAGTGTGAGGAGAGACCCGTGTTGTTGAAATGCTGAGTTTCCCATTACGAATTCAAAACTGGATTTGAGTTTCTTAACGACTCTATTAATTAGTTGCTTTGAAGTTTATCCTGAATAAGAGCTAATTACTGTTTCGCTCTAATTATCTTTGTCTGGTATTTGTTTAGAAAATACACCAGGTATTAAGACTGTGCAGCTGCATTTTGTCGTGAACAGAAAAGATAATATCAGAATTGTTGCTGTCTTTGGAATAGAATTGAATCTACTAGACTTCCTTTACCTTTTTTTATCGTCGCATATGTTTTTCCCTGGATTAACTTGAATTAAATCATAGACTCTCTTAAGAACTAAAAGAAAATAGTAAGTTCTTTTCTATCCTTTATCTGATTCTGTTCCTAAGCACTCCGCGTACATTGAGTAAATATTTCAAACCGTGATGTTTTAACGACTATAATATTCAAAATATCTAAATATGGTAACATAATTCGATTTTCACGGAATCATTACAATCATGTCGCGAAACAAACGCAATCAGTTAAGAGACATAAACGAAATTAATTCATTAGATGAAATTATTACTACAGGTAATAGTAATTAAATTACATTAATACTACAGATAATAAAGAATAATAAATGTTGTAAAAATACCCCATTGTACTTTTTCCATTTTCAAAACAAAACTAGGGAATTATTAAAGTTCAATAATACAAATGAAAAGGGAAGCGTATTATTTACAGTTTTAAGTCGTGTGCTATATTCAAATTTAATAAAATCATCTGGTTAAAGAACGGCGAGAAAAACGTCACTTTAAAAGATGAATCAAGACAAATGAAGGGCATCAGACGAACTATGAATTTCACAAATCCATGGAAGTGTATTATCCTAAAATTATAGAAGCCAAGTAATAGATTTATAGTTTGTTTCAATCTTTATTGTTTGTTTATTTTTGTTTTAAATAAAAACGTGCCTACTAGTTTATGAATAAACAACTAGTTAATTCATATAATTTGATGATACTAGAAACAATGGCTTATCCATTTATAGATTTCGTGACGAAATAAATGATAATAAAAATAATAAAAAGTAAAAATAAGAATAAAAATGAAATTAAAAACAAATTAGCAATATAAATATTAGATCATTGCAAAATTTCATGCTCGATTAGAAAATTAAAAACAAAAATTTACATACCCACAAGAAAACATTCATTAGTCAAGTACATAGTCTCCATTGTTTTCAACAACTGTTATCCATTTGACAAGCTTGTTGACGCCATCTTCTTAGAATTTTCGTGTTCTTTTTTATGGGAGCAGATTGTGTGGTACTTTTCGTCTGACTGTGTTTTATCATTTAAACTGTTCTGTCAAAACCGAAACGAATGAAATTCCGAAGGAGTCATGTCCGAAGGAGACACGTGCGATAGATGCTGTTGGGTTTCTCATTTCAACTTTTTAAGCTTCTGCAACGTCTGTTCTGCAGAATGCGGACTTGCCATGATAAAAAATGACACCTTTTCGATTTGCCAAAATCGACCGTTATTCTTGAATAGATTGGTGAGTTGATTGCAATAATTCTTTGTAGTTTTTGTTTTTCCCGCCGGAAGAAGCTCAGAGTGAATTATCTGTCTGCAGCAACGGGCAACAACACCTTCGCTGGATGCAAGTTCGCTTTAGCCAAGTATTCTGCAGATAAACAAGATTGTTCTGTCATAGAATGTGGCACCCACATGTCGAGTTTGGAAAGGAACCCAAGTCTCTTCAAATAGCGAAAAGCAGTTGAGATATCGATATTCAAACACTTAGAAACTATTCTGTCGGAATCTTTGATTTATTCTCCACGGTGGCAGGCTGAGCGTGTTCATCAACGCCGGAAGGTCGCCCGGAGCCTGATAAATCGTTTAGGTTAAAATCACCAAGAGGAAATCTGCCAAAGTATTTTTGACCGTACGAAGAGCTGTAGCACGACCCAAGTAAACCTTCTGAATGTTTTTTTGTCGCAGTTCCGGTGATTACACCTTTTCGAAATCCATAGAGCATAATATGGTGAAAGAGCAACTTTTCATCCTCTATCTTTACGGTATTTATTTGTGAGCAGAACGTCAACATTTAACCAAGTCTGATTCACAATTGAACAATGCAAGGTTTCAATTTAGAACACACCAGAAATCGGTACCAAAGCAAACATCAAAGACAAGTTGCGGGCATCTTATATTATGAAAATCGGATGCGAACTTTTGCAATGAGCTGATAAATATAAATTAAATATTAAAATCGAGAAATTAAAATTAAAAATGCAATAAAAATAAGAATAAAAACAAAGATTAAATAACAACAAATAAACTAAAAATAAACAAAAAAACAATTTCTTTATTAAAAATGTTACTCCTTCATTCTTTTGTCGGTGTGTATTTAACATTTATTTTGCCACGGGCTAGCAGTGAAAAAGAACAGCAATATAAAAGGACGGTGGCTAAATACGGGTCATAAGAAATATGTCACCACTTCGCCGACATTTTTTGATCGAGTTTTATTTCTTTTTGTTTCCTGTATGAATAAATAGTAAGACAAGACTGGGTACTATAGACTTGGTTGGCAACCGATGTAGGAGAAGGAAAACTCTGTATTCAGAATTGTATGTAGACCTGACGAAGCATATATTATGCAACTAAGGAAAGGATCGTTCGCATTGACTCGCTGATCCCGACTACAGTCGATTCCTTTTTTTTATTTCTTTTCAACAAATATTATTTTTAGTTAATCGAATGAAGCTTAGAAGGTGTAGGCGTGTGGACGTTAGTAAAATCTGCAGAATTCAGCCGTAGAAATACCGAAGTGCTTCATAATCATTTAATGATCTTATGTGTGGGTGATATTTTCTAAATTGAATTTGTCTGGACCAAAGACAAACTCACGGAGCACTTAATGAAAATAGAACTTACTATTAATGGCCTCTGAGACTAATTACGTTTTGTAGTTTATTTTTTAACAGGGTTTGTTGAACCCTTCCGTTTATAAGATTTTCTCATTATTTCTACACCTCATTTAATACGACCCCACATTTATTTGGCACCCGAGAGTACCATTCTCTACTTGAAAAGGATAAATCCCTCCCTTCCTCATTTTTCCATTTGTATATTCGCTATTTGCTTATTCTCAGATTATAAAACAGAATCAGGAACAATATATTTTCTTTCTTATTGCGATGTCTATTTCCGAATTGTATTGTTTCGACTAATTTAATTTTTACGGCTTATTCCGAGTTATTTAAAGTCAGAAAATATTTTTAAGACTGTAAGAATGTTTTTGAGATAATGGTTTTTACTCATACAAGTTTTACTAATTAATCCATAGCTGGAGAGAGAAGAGGTGGAATCATACCTTTTCCCAAGGAAATGTAAATGAATATAACAAATCCGACTGGAATTGGAACTCGGCCCTCCGAATTCCAATTCCGAGGCACTATCCATTACACTGCCCGAACATCCAAGCTTACATCACTTGGTATTCCCAACTGGTCACTCATCTAGATACTGACCAGGCTTAATTTCGCTGAATCGTACTAAATCCATTGTTCCAACTTGATGTGGTTGTAAGACTGTATTGTTTCGAATGAGAGGTAGTCAACGAACAGATGGAGCAAAAAGTGGAAGGAAGTTTTACTATGGAGGAAATATTAAAAATTAAATTGAAAGAACAAAGCTTTTAATAGACTTTTAAAACTTTTACATACGTAGAAAGTGAGATAAAACCTCTTGAAAAGGATGTTGGAATTCGCATAGCTAAAGCTTGGGGCACTTTAAATAAAATGGATGTAATCTGGAAATATCATCTACTAGACAACCCCAACCGAAGATTCTTTAGAGCCACTGTAGAAACTATGTTAATGTATGGTGCCATTGCTTGGATATTAACTAAAACCCTACAGCCTCAGCTTGATGGAACCTACACTCGGATGCTGAGAGCTATACTGAACATTTCCTAGAAACAACATTCAACTAAATCACAGCTCTGTGGATCCTTCCATGGAATTTCTATAATCTTACGTGAACGCAGAATGCGCTTTGCAGGACAGTGCTGCCAAGAAAGAGAAGAACTTGCTAGTGATCTACTATTCTGGACACCTAGCCATGGAGTAAGACGAGTTGGTCGCCCAGTATCCATCTACATTAACTAGCTATGTTATGACACAGAATGCCTCCCTAAATACCTTCCGACCCTAGAATCTAAACTTGATAGAACCTATACTCGGATAATGAAAGCTATACTTAACATCTCCTGGAGACAACATCCAACTAAATCCAAGCTCTATAAAATCTACAATAATATGTAAACACAGAATGCACTTTGCAGGACACTGCTGGCGAGTAATGCAAGAATTGCGAGTGATCTGCTGTTCTGGACACCGAGCCATGGAGTAAGACGTGTTGGTCGGCCAGCAACCACCTACATTAACCAGCTATGAATGGCTTTTTAATGACTTTCCGACCTTTGATGCAGGACTGCAACGGCTTGCATGTTGGTTGACATGATAGACTGATAAATATCTGAGCTAACTTGACCGAATAATAATTGAACGAAATAAGTCGTTATGGTAGTTCCATATTTAAGTTGGCATATGCACTTCGTTGAAAACTAGTACGTATATGAGAACGTTAATCTGGTAATTTTATAGAGTGGCAAGAATATTTCTGTATATAAAACCAAGAAAAAGTTCTCTTCCTCATTACTGAACAAAATTAACATCTAAAAGATTAAAAAAAAAAGAAAAGATTTTCCAATCTAACAGTAAAAATTTAAAAAAATATATCCTCGGAATTCTTCGGTTTATCCAGTGCAAATAAATCTATACCTTCAATCAAAAACAATCGATCTCTACGATCTTAACGCGTCCTTTAAGAGAGAAAAAAAGATGCTCATTTTAGAATTTTCCTTTTATTTTTATTTTTTATTTTTTGTGGAGAAATTACTCCGTCTTTTCTTCGCTCTTTTCCGCGATCAGATTCCAAGGAAAGATTTTCGCGCCAAATATCCTTTATCGCTATTCACTTACTTTCGAAATGAATCCCCGCGTTGTTTGAAACTGAAAATAGTCCGCACCAAAATGAGAATCGATATTAAAACAAAGGGCGAATGAATGAACGATAAGGTGACAGTACTACGCCTTCAAGTAATGATTGCGAAAGATCATATGGCACAGTCTGTTGCTCAGCAGTTTGAAAACAATTAACTTTTGGTAAATGAATTTGAAAGAATCTTTCGAAGAATGCAAAATATTACTTCTCACCGAACTAAAATCAAAAGAAAAAGTTCCATTTAAAGAGAAGCGAGTAACTTCGTTCAAAATATTTCGAATAGGGAATAGACACGTTCCTTTTCAGTATACAAAATTTCTATGTAAAACAGGTAATTTAAAAGATGAAACTAACAAGGTTTAGAAAGAGAAACACTTCTTTGTTAATCAGAACACTTCATTGAGTATGAAATGCTTCAAAAAGAAAAAAGAAGCCATTAATCTCCTTCGTTGGCGTAGTGGATTATAGAAGTTGGTTAATCATGTGTTTCTAGTCCTTGGATTAGGTAATGAAATGCTGGGTCAGCGGGAACGAACAAGAAACGACATCACAAGGATAATAAATAACAGTAATTATCACATACAAGATATCCCCAGCCAAAATAATCACGTGAGCTTGACTGCAACGTTATTTCTATTTTAAAAATGCCAATATTTCGAATCATATTATATATTTGGTTGTGTCATAAATAATTTCCGTTTCTGAGAACCAATTGTATTGGTGAATGTATCCTCCCAAATACTAATCGTACATGACAGTTAAGGATAAATTTAAAGTAAACTAACATGCCTTAGTTTTTGAACGACTGTAGATACACAGATGTATTCTCTTCTATGACAAAGCAAGGATGCATACGGCAAGACTAGCACAGGAAAACCTTTTTGAACTCGGTTGGTTTGTTCTATCCGACCCGCTATAGTCACCCGACCATATACTAACCGATTATTATATTTTTCGATCGAATGAACTTTCTCTAATGAAAGCCACACTCAAGAGTTCATCGAAAAGTTTTTCGCGACAAAACCTGCAGGATTTTATTTAAAAGATACATAGCGCTGCCTGACATATGATAACAGGTCACCGTCAATAATTGAGAAATATACCTGAATAAAATGTGAAAAAAATGCACTTTCGTCGGACTATTGTCCTCATCTTTGTCGCCATTTTTGTCACAACGTTTCGGCCGTTGTACGCTCCGGCCTTCTTCAGGTGGTTGGAATTTAGAACCGAACCCTTTATTAAACGTTGTGACAAAAATGGCGACAAAGATGAGGACAATAGTCCGACTAATGTAAATACTGTACATAATGCCTCATCTCAGAAATATAGACAGACTCCAAAATGCACTTTGTCCTTTATTTTTTGAAGAATAAAAATTAGTTATTCTTTACAATATTTATATTCGGAATATTGTCCTCATCTTTGTTGTTGTTATCACTACGTTTTGGCCGTTGTTGTCCTTCGGTCTTCTTCAACGTATATCGATCTGTGTAACCCATAGGGAACTGAACCAATTATTTAATCTTTTAAACGAGATTGTTCTTGTAGCTCTGATTATGTTTAGGGTTGTCGTCTAGTTCTTATCGAACCTTTTCAAATAGGATCTTTGATAAATTTAAAATATTAAACAATAAAACGTGGCAAAACCTTCGAAAAGTTGACATTATCTGGTATCGCTAAAAACCTCGACAGGTAAGCTTAAGACATAAAGGATGATGATAAGAGTTTTGATCAAAAACTTCACCCCTTAAGGATATTTAATCAACTTTTTTTTACTGTTAACAAAGATGATATAAATGTGTTCAAATCCTTGGACCATGAAACTTCAGTATTGTTAAAAACAACGATTTGCTTTATATCAATACTGAAAGAAGTAAATCAAAGAAAAGTCCTTTCAGGCGGAAGGATACGTTTTTTGTTTTGGAGTGCTAAAGATGTTCTCTGTGGCTGTTGCAGCTAGCAATCTATAAGGTGAAAAGAATGCAGCATTGGTTCCACCAGTGGAGGCCAGATTATTTCAAATTTAACATATGCCAATGACATTGCACTCACTAACGATAACAGTCTCTGAGACTTTGTCGCAAAACAAACTTACAATGCAAATGTGATAGGGCCAGAAATAAAACTCAAGAAAACGGAATCTATGACTAAAGACCAAACCAAACGCCATTATATATAAAAAAAAATACCATAAACATATTTAAAACGTTACTGAATTTCTATATCCGTAACACAACTGTCAGCTTCCAACAATCATACAATTGTACTAAATTAAACAATAGACCTAAGATAGGTATCATCATAATCATTATCATCAACATCTGTACCATGACGACGGGGTGGGCAGGAAGCTTTTGCGCAGTTGAGCATCTGAACAGTTCCTTCCACATATCTGGTTTGAAAGCCGGAGTGGTATTAATTCATTGGTAGCGTGTCTTGAGCAAGTAGACCTGGCGGAGCTCATATTTTTCCAGGTCAAACTACAGCCGATGTCCTCCGGCTTGAATATCGACTTGGTCACGGACACGTGACCCCCTGATTTCATTGAAGCAATCCTTTACCTTGCTCATTGACTTCTATTTAAAAAAAAAGTCCTCCGACCAGCGCTACCGTATCATCACTACAGAGCCTGCGAGCCTAGTGATGATATGTGGAGCCCAGTCTACTCCACTGTGCTGGATGGCCATTCATTTTACAAGAATGTTCATCCGCCCTTTGACAGGCCTTATTTTTAATCCCTTTTGATTTCTGTCCTCCCTATTCAGCAGAAGGTTCTGGCGGAAGAACCAGTTTAGTCACCGATGATGATCCGACCAGGCGTCATATAGTACTATGTTACATGTTACCATTAGCACTCGTAGACGTAAAGGATGGACATTTTTCTGGAAAAAAATTACTACTAAAATGAAAACACATTGGTGTCACTATACAAAAGACCACTGTCACTATAAGTCAAAATAGAAGATATATACGCTATTCTAGTATTTATGTATGGATTTGCGTGTCATGGAAAGATAAACTTTCTAAAATAAAAATAACGAAAAGTCGATGTCTTCCAGAACAACATCATGTGTTTAATTGCTAGCTGCAAGCAAATCGAAAAGACGAAATAACACAATAACATGTGACAAAATTCCCTTCTGGCCTGATAAAATTAAGAACAAATCACTTAAACTTTTTGACATATTAAACGGTCAGAAACAGGGCTTTAAAAATGATGTCGTGAACGATAACTTCCTGGCTAGAAAGAGATCGACTGGAATTCAGGCGGAGAGACAACATACTCAATAGGTCATACTTCGGCTGCTGGTTCCATGTTGCATTGTATGAAAACAATTGGAAAGAAATAAGTCGCGTGATCTTGCAATGCACCACATCCGGAAATGGTAATGTAAATGGTAGGAATAGCCATTTCCATACAGGAAATATTCAAACATTTATTGTCGCTTGAAATTTATAAAATATTTCTCTGAAAACAGTTTTATTAGAAAAAAGATTTT
>OZ038506.1:92952492-92979992 GCA_964036315.1 Acanthosepion esculentum | reverse complement strand
AATAATAATAATAATAATAATAATAATAATAAATTATACTGACGGATTTCCTATTGAGACAGGAGTAGATGGTAGTGTCATCAGCATAAATGCCTACTTGAGAGCTGATGAGGAAGATCATTGACGAAGATCAGAAACAGTGTAGGATCTAGGATAGAGCTTTGGGAAACATCAGCGTTAGTATGAAAGGAACTGGAAGATAGGCCTTTCAGGACGGCCTTCATTACCAGATTAAATAGGAATGATTGGATTAAATCAAGGAAACTTTCTGTAATACCATAGCCCTGAAGCTTACGTAGAAGACCAGCATGGCAAACCCTGTCAAACACCTTCGAGATATCTAGAACCACAGCTCAAGATTCGCCATTATTACCGAGAGCTTGAAATATATATTCAGTTATGGCCGTAAGCCTGTAAGCGGTAGATCAGGTAAAACCGAATCCATATTGTTTGTCAGAGAGTAGTTCGTGAGAGGTAAGATTCTTAAGCACTTCTACATTGATTCAAGCCTCGAAGACTGTGCCGAAAATTGGTAAGAGACTGATAGTGCGGTCAGAAGGTTCTCCAGAATTCTTAAAGATAGGAACGACAGAAGATGACTTCAAAAAGCTGGAAAACAGGAAGCTCTGAGGCAATAGTTGCATAGTTTAGAGAGAACAGGAACCAGCTCGAGAGCACAGTTCTTTAGGACGACGGCTAGTATCCCGTCACCTCCCCTTGCCTTAAGGGATTCTAATTTAGAAATGAGACCCGAGAACATCGGCGGGTCTATGTACATATCACTCAGTATGGCCTCAGTTCTGGTGGGGGGGGGGCACGGTGTGGGGATTCCAGATGAATCGAGTGTTGAGTTGGAAGAGGATTTACGAACAAAGCCTTCAACATTATCTGCTGTATATCTTAGGACTTCGAATTGATTGAATAGAGGAGGAATTGAAGATTTGCTGTTGTTGGATTGAGGATATGCCGTTTGCACGCACTTGCAGAGCCGCCAGTAATCTCTAGAAGCGAACTTGCAAGATGATATACGTTATTTCATTCTATCAACAAATATTAATTTTGCTTCCTTGAGGACACGCTTGCACTCATTACGAGTAGAGACAAATAGACGTCTGTTGCAATCAAACATATCGCTCTAGTACAGTCGGAAGAAGTTGTTCCTGTGGGCTATAGTGCCCGAGCAAGCAGGTGAGAACCAAGGAGATGAACGTGGTTTTACTTGGTATTTCCTTGCTGGAATGAAACCATCGATGTCAGCTTTCACCCAGGGGGAGACCTTAGACGCGCATTTTTAAACGGGTTGTATGAAAACTTTATTCCAAGAGACGCCACGAAGAGAATCACGCGACTGGAGAATAGATATGACAGCTGTTCGGTACTCTTTTTCTTTTTTTCTAGTGAATATTCGTATACCATTTGATATAGACATATGCAATGCTGATAATGAATAAGGGGGAAAACAGAGATTGTAAAAGGAACAGAACTATACAGCCATCGAATGCTTAACGAAAAGGACGACTACAGATGCATAAGCATACTGGAAGCGTATAGCATCAAGTAGAAATCGGAAAATTATTCGAAAACAACTATATGGATACTCCAGGAAACAAATGAGTGACAGATAAATCTAAATTGACATGTCAGTGTAAAGGAAAACTTAAGACAGAAATTAAATTATTCCTTATAGCGTCCTCCTTTACTCCACACAAGAAGAGTACAAGAAATATCTATATAGAAGCCAAGACATAAACACAGAAAAGAACAAATCTTCTTCGTGCTTTGTCTTTTCAAAACGTGTGCAATCATAGCTCTCCACAATTTCCTGTCATTTGTAGCTTTTAGCAAATTTTGTCTTTTCGTTATCTCTCCTAATCCCTTTTCTGTTAACCACTTACACAAGCTCGTCAGGTGCTCTCATCTGTCCCTCTTGCTTCAATATATCCTGTCAGTATCAAATTTTCCGAGTCCTCTTTCCTCCTTATGTTCCCTAGAAATTTCAATTGTTTCTTTCTGATGCTAATTATAAGTGTTTTTTTCCTTTCCATTTTCTCTACGATTTCCTCATTACTTATATGTTCAGTGCATGGCATTCTACTCCCTTCTGTAGAACCACATTTCTCTCGCCTCAAATCTCTTCTTTATCTGTGAGAAGTCTGTTCAGTATTTGCTGCCATATAGGACGACCGATATTACATAACAGTTCAGTACTCTTTTCTTATCTAGATTTTCCTGTTTCTTAATACTTTGCTTAGCTTTTGGAAATCACTTGTGCTTCGGATTTATGTGCCACACATTCCATCCGTTGTTAAAATACTTCCTAGATATTTACATTTTTGTACTTGCTTGATTTTAGTATCTCCAAAAAGAAATTTACATGTTGGTGTCTCCAATTAGTAATTTACTTGTTTGTGTCTCCAATTAGTAATTTATATGTTGGTATCTCCAATTAATAAAGTGAGACCGTCAAGCGAATGTAACACATTTGCATATCCACCAATACATATACAAGAATAGGTGTTTTGGGGGTTGGGAAAGGAACCGACATTTTGACCAGACATAAACTTCTGGGATTTGAAGATTCAAAAAAGATCACCCAATCACCCAATTCAGGTGAGAAGACTGGATCCGGTAGTCGTCAAGATAAAACAAATGGAAAAATAATCGTGGATTTTGAGGTTCAGACATTCCAGAGAGTAGAACTGAATAAAAAAAAGTTGAAAAGATTGATAAGTGCATTGAACTAACCAAAAAATTAAGTGAGTAGCGGAACATGAAGATGACAGTCGTGCCAATCGTTAATGAAGTACTGGAAACAATCCTGAAGAGTCCATGAAAAATTCTAAAGGAACTAGAAATCAGGGAAAGAGTTTGAAAAAAAACAAACAAATTATGACATTGTGGAAAACAGCTAGGATAATGAAAACGATGCTGGAGTATTTGGGAGACTTGCTGCCACTTGATCACCTGTCTTAATCGGTTAGTACTGGTACGAATATGCAGTCAGTAAATTATTATTAGTAGTAGTATTAGTATCATTAGTAGTACATAACAAAAGTACTATTTGCGTCTAGACAATCCAAGAGAGAAAGAAAAAGGGAGAGGGGGGAATAATCAATCGCGCGTGCGCGTGCGCACACACAAACACACACACACACACACTCGCACGCGCACACACAAACATGCACACACGCACACAAAGAGAGAGAGAAAGAGCCGAAGAGAAAGGGGCATATAGATAAACTGATAAATGGAGAGGGTGTCGAATAATCAGTTACATTGAGAGAGGCGGAAATAGACTGAGAGAAATAGACAAATACAAAGAAAGAAAGAGAGATAGAAAAATAGATACAACGATAGTAAGAGACAAATAGACATATATAAGAAGAGAGAGGGAGAGACCAATAGATATATACAGATACAATGATAGAAAGAGAGAGAGAGAGAGAGAGAGAGAGAGAGACGGGTGGAAATAGGTAGAAAGAAAAAGGATGGAAATAGATAGAAAGAAAGAGAGAGAAATGAGAAAGATGGACAGGTACAAAGAAAGAAGGAGAGAAATAGACACATACAGATAGAAAGAGAGAGAGACAAGGAGATATAAACAGATGTAATGATAGAGAGAGAGGGAGAAATAGATTTAAAAAAAAAGAAAGATGGAGAAAACAAAGAGACAGTGACTCGGGTGCAAAGCGAGAAAGAGGGAGAGAAAAAGATAGAGAAAAACTGAGAAGAAGAAACAGAAAATCCAGTCGAGCAAGAGAGAGAGACGGAATGAGAAGGAGAAAGAGGGGGAGAAGGGAGGGAGAGAAAGAGAGAGAGAGAGTGAGAGAGAGTGAGAGAGAGATAGAGAGAGAGAGAGAGAGAGAGAGAGTTAAGTTTTGCATAAGTTTGTGACTGGAGCGAAAGCTGATGAGTCACCATTACAAAAATACTTACATTGTTTCTTAATAATACTATGACTCAGTCAGGTACCGACAAGATCCATAAACCAGATTTGCTGTTTGTTTCTCTTCACCACCGCACTGGCCACTCTACCAAACCCACCTGACACAACCAGCTCCACCGGTCTGCTCTCCCCACTGCCTGCCCCAACTAACGTTCTTTCCGTTTGAAGTTCATCGTTCTTTTCTTTTTTCTGCCCCTCCCACCTTCGCCTCTGTCTGTCTCGATTTCCCAATCGCTGAAATCAATAAGAAAGAGTTGAAAGTAGCAGCAGCAGGTGCTTCTGAAGTAGAACATTGTATTGTTTAGTAGTTATAGTAATTTGAACTGCAGTCGTTTAGTATTATAAAACACTGTTTATAGTCTTACAGTGGGTTGAGCGAAGGTATTATCGCTAGGGAGACGTCAGATAGTTGTCTTACTCCCATGAAATGGTGTATTAACAAAATACTCCAGATCCGATCTCGCGCTAAGCAATCTCATAATTTGGCTTCATAAACAGAATCACAAATTGTTTATGAAAAAAAACAAAAATACAAAAACAAAAAAACAGGGATTGTTATAAAAATACTTAAAATAATATAAAAGATAATAATAAGTCGATTTTTCAAGTACAAGATGCGATGGGTAGATTGTTATTTGTTTTTACTTTTGTCGAAGGCATAGTAAAGTACGGTCAGTTGGGCACTGTCTGTGAAAAAAAGAGCACCATGATGCAATTCACTCCGCCACAAGTTTGGAAGCGGCATGTTGTACTGCTTGATATTGGTGCAGGAAGCACCAATACGATATATCAAAGTGTTTGGATGTCAACCTGAGGACAATGCAGACGATTCAAAAAGAGTTGGATGAGTCTAATGGCGATTACGAAGGTATGTCAACTCGGGAAACTTATTCAGATCGTTCTGATAAAAAACAACAACAAAAAAACTTCGTGAGAGCCTCAGACTCAACACGGAGGCCTACATCAAGTGACTTGGGTCAAGAGGGTTACTGCTAGAAGAACATGTGTCTAGTAACAGGAATCTGCCCCATGCCACACTAGTATGGCTGTCAGACAATTTCTGCGATCACATCACCCTTACGTCTGGCTACCTAACTCCCCAGACAGCAACCCCCTTGATTATTATGTGTAGAGCGTAGTTGAGCAAAAAACCAACAAAACTCCTTGTGACACCAAAGATGAACTGAAGGCAAGGATTATGGCAGCATTCACTAATTTAAACAAGGAGACCATCCAGGGGAGTTGCAGGAGATTCCAAAGTTGTCTGGAGACTTTGGTTAAAGCCAATGGCGATTTTATTGAATAAATTTACTCTTTGGTATTACAAGATATTTTTGTGTAATTTTGGTAAATATATCTGTTAAAATGAGATGTTAGTATTATTCTCGTTTTTTTTGCGTAATTTAGACAATTTATCTATCACACCGTTTCCGGTCGTATTCATGCAATGTGCATGGGTAATTGAAACATACAACCAACTCTAAAATGTTTATTCATTAGTTTTAATCTGAGGCAACAAACATTATATTACGAGAGTAAAGATATTTAAAAGGGTCTTCGTTGTATTTAATTTTCGGTTAATTGAAAGCTCTTGCACGAAATTACATCTTTCTTGGCTAGTTCGTTGTGTTTTGTTCAAATAAGACATTTGTTTCTTTCGGAAGTTAACTGCTGACTCTCAATTAACCAAGTGAATTGAAGGTAAAACTAAACCCTTATTTTCTGCCTGATAGCAAAAATGGCTGCGAATTGCGTATCACAATTGTGTGCTACTGTTATTAAAAAATAGGGTTAAATACCGAATAAATATCGATGTTATTACAATTGGATGTGTGCTTTTTTAAAAATTCTGGCTTTAATCTTTCTATTCATCTATTTATTTTTTTATATTTATTCAATTTGCAATTTGATATCATTTCACCGCCATTAATTCAGACATAACTATAAAGTCCAATTTGCTTACATTGTAAACTAAAGCATAACTTTGGAACCATTCCGCTCGATCCCTGTCTTTAAAACTTAATTCTTTCTCATAAAAAAAAATTCCGAAAGAAATGAATGCCATATTCGAACAAAGCAATGCCAACACCATAAGTAAAATTCATTTTCATACAAAAGTCTGTTGTTTCACTTAACCAAATTTCTAATAAATAAATAAATAAATAATAATAATAATTTCATTTGTGGTTGAGCCCTGTGTTTGATAGGAAAAGCCCATGTCTTAAAGAAATACACAATTTGTTCTGTGAAGCACAGTTCACGCCCATCGGTTTATCTAAGTAATATATGAGGGTGGGCTGAGAAGTTCATAGTCTGACTATGAGGAGTGGTGCCAATGCTGTGGAATATTGGATGCATTGATTTAAACTCTTCTTATTAATAACTGCATTCTTTCTTTCCGGGTAAATTTACACCTAGTTGTTCAAAGAAGACTTCAAAAGAAACTAGTAACGACTTCTCTTGAAAATGGACAAAGTTTTGCATCGTGTTTGCTATATTAGATGATGACGCTCCAGCTTTTTCAACAGTGCAATAGTGGGCAGCTGAATTTAGGACATGAAGAACGAGTCATGAAGATAATGCAAGGTCTGAACGCACTACAACAACCATTATCGAGGAAATTATAAATTGTGTTCACTACATGATGAGAAATGACAGGTGATTGGCTATGAAACAAATAGCCAATCCTATTAACATATCACGCGAGAGAGTTGAGAATATTATGCACAATGAACTTAGCATGATAAATGTTTCTGTTCCGTGGGTGCCACGTCTTTTGATACCTGATCAAAAGCGCACCAGGCTGATCACATCAAGTGGAAATCGAACATTGTTTGTGGCAGACCCACCTGGTTTCCTTGAACGTTTCCTAACTCAGGATGATTGTTGAGTTCATCAAGTTGAATCAGAGACAAATAGACAATACATGCATTGAAAACACCCCTATTCAGCTGGCGAAGGCCGTTTCATCTGCAGGGATGGCCTCAGTTTTTTGGGATGCACAAAGGATTGTGCTTATTGACTATCTTCTAAAGGGCCATACCATCAATGGCGAGTACTATGCTAACTTGCCGAGACAGTTTCAAAAGGCTACCAAACTCAAACGGGCAGGAAAACTGACGAAGTGGTCTTGTTTCATCAGGACAATTTTCCCCCAGCACATAAGTCCTTGATTTCAAAGGTTGCTGTACGTGACTGTGACTTTGAGGTGGTTGATCACCCTCCCTATTCTCTTGATTTGGCCCCATCTGACTATCATCTGTCACCCAACATGAAAGAACACTTGGCTGGATGAAGTGTGTGAACTGTAAGCGGGACTATATTGAAAAATAAAATTAATTTGATCTCATTCCACGAAACTATCTTGATCAGCCTATGTATTAGGTTGGTGCAAAAATAATGTCGTTTTTTGACGTTCAAGATCATGTCAAAAAACGACATTATTTTTGCACCAACCTAATAGCATTGTAGGATGTTGTTTTACATTTCTGACCTTAGGTTTTATCGTAAGGGACCCAGAACGAAATGTGTATACAACCTAAACCAAAGGAAACGATAATAAGTAATATTAGGTTGGTGCAAAAATAATGTCGTTTTCTCACATATGTTAGAACGTCAAAAAACGACATTATTTTTGCACCAACCTAATAATAATAAAAAGTTGTTATGACAGAGAGGGCCAATATCTGTACTGGAAAGCGTGCAACTATTATGGGAAGGAAACTGCTAGAAATTGGTATGAAATCCCCACGGACCCTGTTATAAACATAGGATCTGTAACAGTTTTATGGACAGAATCAAAGCTAATCGCCGAGGTATAGTGATCAAAGACTACAAAAACAGAATGTTCCTGCAGACTGTAATGTATCTTTGAAGACCTTCAAAATACTTTCATATACAAGGACCTTGAAGTGGAATTTTAAAAAATGTGGCGCATGAAGACATCAATAATTCCAGTTATACTTGGTGCTCTGGAATTATTTGGAAAAGGTTTTGATATACTCATTGAAGAAATTCCTGGAAGACTATGCATAAAAATAAAAAGAAAGCATTGTTCTCACAAGTACAACTCACAACTCACGAAATGCTTTATGTATGTTAAATGTGGATGTGTTTGCAGGTTGTTGTTTTTACACAACTAGGCAGCAGAAAATGTCATGATAGCATTTCTCATCTTAGGTCTGTGGTTAAGACCGGGAAGGAAATGAATATACAACATAAAAGAAACAACAACAACAACAATAATAATAATAATTTTATAGTAGCAAAGTTTGTATAAAATGTTTGAATTTAGTTTTTGTTCATGGTTCAACTAGACTGACATTCCGGAAATAGGGGTATTCCTTTTATCTGAAAATATATGCAACCATTTTTTAAGTTATGTTTCTGAGTAACCTGGCATTGTACAAGACTATCTATTCGGCAGGAATTCTCAAAGACAAATGCTTTTCTTGTTATTTAGAAGTACTTGATAAATAATAATCAAATTTTAGACAAATATTCACATACTTATTGAGTGCTCATTTTTTGTACCTGAATGGATTCGAAGATTTTATAAGTAGATGAATTAACTGAATAAATTATGAAAATTGCTTGCGAAGTTCCACGAGCAGGTTGAGATTTCATCACTACTTACCATAATTGTTATTGTTTAGACTTTTCTAGTTTCAATAAGTGGTGATATATATATATATATATATATATATATATATATATATATATATATATATATATACATATGTACATATATATATATATATATATATATATATATATATAGCACGAAGTCACAAGTCATCGTAACCGAGGGCTTGAGCATGCTAGCCTTGTTCACACTATTGATCACGCTAGATAACACGCGCTCATTCCCAGAAATTGTGACTAAGGTCTGCTCAGCATAGTTGCAGTATAAACCACAGAGCAGACGTCTGCAATAGGGATTGGCTAGCTGCCCTAGTAGACGGGTGTCCTCGAATACGAGTGGCCAGCTATTATCATTATATATATATTACAAGTTGATTGCAGTTGATAACATGGAGTCCACAATCTTGCGTCGCAGTTACCGCATATACTCGTGTATAAGTTGATTTCATGTATAATGTGGCCCCTGATTATTTTTGCACGAATTTTAACCTCTCCAGAAAAGAAATACCTACAACCAGTCACCGAAAATGCATGATTTTTAACCTCTTTAATAAAAATTAGCTCTGGAAAGTGCGACCGCTTATTTCCTGTGTAAAAAATGGTAATAAAACTCACGCTGTAATCGAGTATATACGGTAATTGTGAATACCATAATCTTGTCCAGGGCTTTATAGAATGTGTTTCGCGAAGGCTACATATAATTTTGAATTTAGAGCTAGCCTTCACATAGACTGGCTGATAATCATGGTTAGATAGTCTAGTCTGCACTATTATTTAACCCACAGATGTGGAGTGAAGAAATAGATTCTCACCTTTGGGAAGGTTATTTATGTGAAAGAGAATGTAATGAACGTGATCGGATCGAACTCGCTTTGCCTATCGTCCGGTTCACACTCCTTTCCAGTATTTTAATCATTACTTTTAAACAAGGTTTATCTCTTGTTCCCTCTTTAGTATTGGGTGTCCGGTTCCTTCTAAAGTATACTCATTCTTTTTCACTCCCAGTAAGCCCTTGCGCCGATTTAGTGGCATTATCGCCTTGCTTGGGGTTAATTGATTATATATATATATATATATATATATATATATATATATATATATATATATATATATGTATATATATATATATATATATATATATATAGATATATATATATATACAAATGAGATTGAGAACAGATGAAGTAAATTTCCGCTCTTCGTAGCATTTACTTTTTTTTAAATGTGCTCAATACAAAGTAGAGCAATATAGTGTTATTATTTTATTTTAGATATTAAAACAAAAACATGTTGAAATCGCTACACAATAGCTTTCATGTTTCGGCACTACGTTGTGCTTCTTCAGGCGAATGCACTAAAGAATCCTATGATATGATGAAGGACCATATACCTGATTTTGAGGTTAATCTTCCCATTAGATTTATCAACCCTACTAGGCCTGAAATTGGAAGGATTAGCAAGCTCATCCGTGATAGAGTCAACCAACTCATTAGAAGGTGCCTTGGACTTTTACAGTGGATTAATACCCTGGATGTCATAAATTAGTTCGACGGTATAAGCGATAAAAGAAATTGGTCATTTATCCAATTTGATATTTTGGATTTTAATCCGTCTGTTTCCATGGATCTTTTTACTTTCGCTTTGGAGTTTGCTAGGGAGTATTCAGATCTTTCCAACGAGGAGCTTGAGATTATTATTAACTGCAGGAGATCTGTTCTTATCCATAACAAAGAACAGTGGATTAAGAACAATTCTGTTGATCAATTCGATATTTCCATGGCATCGTTAGATTCTGATTAGTCTTCCGACCTTGTTGGTTTATATTTCTTATATAATCTTACTGCCTATGATGATATTAACATTGATAATCTAGGGTTATATAGAGATGATGGCCTTATGTTAGTGAAAGATTCCACCAAAATTAAAGCTGACAAAATCAGAAAATTAATACATAGATAATTTAAATAAAAAATAGATTTCCTTGAGGTTACATTTGACCTAGTTAATAATGCATTCCAACTCTACATGAAAACAAATGTCAATCCAATATACATCCACTCGAATTGTAACCACCATCCATCCATAATCAAACACATGCTCTTTCTATAGAATATAGGATTAGCAATAAATATTCCAGTGAAAAATGTCTTTTACAAGCATAGTAAAGTTTACAACACTGCCTTAAAAATAGTGGTTATATGTGCACCGACATCAAATATATAAAACATAACGGCGATCTTAGAAATAAGAATAGAAACAGGAAAATCTTTTAGTACCCCCCAACATTTAACGAAATAGTTAGTACTAAGTTAGGGAAGAAGTTCTTCCATTTAATTGATAAACACTTCCTCAGAAATAATCAACTCAGTAAATGTTTTAACAGAAATACACTAAAACTAAGCTATAGCTGTACAGATAATCTTGAAAAAATATTAAAAAACAATAATAAAATCTTAAACCAATATAAAAATCTGAGTAATAATATCCATTCCAAAGCAACAAACACTGAAAATACCAACAAGTGTAATTCTAGAAATTCTAACGAATGCCCATTGCAAAACTGATGTCAAACTGATTCTCTTGTCTACCTAAGCACTATTTTACCATGAAAACAGTTAAAAATTTTATATTGGGAGTACCAAGAATTCTTTTAAAACTATGTGGTATCAATATGTATTGTCTTTCACCAATAATGCGTAAAAAAATATTCAAATATTTTTGGAACTTAAGTTAACAAAATCCCTACAGTGAAATGGAAAATACTAAAAAAGATAGAACCTGTAAATCTTTAAATGAACCTTGTTTCTTATGCATACATGAAAAATTAGAAATTATCCGATTTACTGACAAAAGATCTCTGCTAAACCAAGAACTGAATTAACTGTAAATTGCCGATACAGATTATCTTTTACCTTACATTATCGCTAATTTTTTTTAATTAGGTGATTACATTTCTTATGGCGATACTTTATAAGTAAATAATAGTCCGCCCTCTACAAGTAATTAACTTATTTTGTTTATTCTGATTTAGTATTGCTATATATTGCCGTCCAGTTAGTATTATTTATATCTTATATAGATGTTCCACATTTTTAATTTTATCTACAGGTTGCTTTAAGAAGTTTCCTGACTCTGAAAATAATAATAAAAAAATCTGTTTAAATTGACTTTACGTTTGATTATCCTCCATCCCCTCCCCTCAGCGTCCTTTGAAAAATTGAACATGTCATATTTTTCTACAATCACAATGCATTTGTTGTTTACATGTTTTCCGTAAGTGTCAATGATGACCTACCTAAGTTCCGGTTCTATCACGACATGATAAAAATAACTTCCTCACTTTCACTCTCTCAGCTTAATTTTCTCTTAATATTCAACTTTTACGCGACGGAAACTGCAAGGAATTGGTATGAACATCATCCAGACCGACGAGTTACGGAGATAGGGCCTGTGACAGTTTTATGCGACATTCCAATACATACTGACAGAACAATTAACGCTAATCGCCCAGACCTCATCACCAAAGACCGCAGAAACCGAATGTGCTTCCTTATTGACAACGGCAGTCTCTGCAGATTGTAATGCATCTTTGAACATCTGCAAAAAACTATCAAAATACAAGGATCTTAAAGTGGAAATCTAAAAAATGTGGCCATGAAGACATCAGTAATTCCAGTTGTACTTACTGTCCTCGGGTTGATTGGAAAAGGTTTCGATAGACCCATTGAAGGGATTCCTGGTAGGCTACGCCTTAAAGAAATACAAAAAATGTGTACTTACAAGTAAAGCTCACATATTACGAAGATCTTAATCTATGTAAATTGTGTGCAACCTAACTTTGATTTTTTTACAAAAATAATCATTTGAAAATGTCATGATGCCATTTTTGACTTTAGTTAGGTCTCTGGTTGGGACCCGGAAGGAAATGCGAATGCCCAAGGAAATAATAATAATAATAATAATAATAATAATAGATTCTGTGATAAAAATTCCAGAAACAATTTATCATCTTGTATCAGGTTTCACGGTATTGGCACCCAATAAATATAAAACCCGGCATGACAGAGTGGGCCAATATCTGAACTGGAAAATCTGCAATTTCTACGAGAAGGAAACTGAAAGAAGTTGGTATGAACACCACCCACACCCAGTTACGGAGATAGGACCTGTTACAATTTTATGGGACTACACAATGCACACAGACAGAACAATCATCCCACACATTACGAAGGGCTTTATTCATGTAAAATATGTGTGTCTGTGTTTTTTGTTTCTTTTAATTGGTCAGTGGAAAATATCATGATGCCATTTCTAACCCAGAAAGAAATGTGTACAGACCAGAAATCAAAGGAAAACAAACAACAATAAAAATAAATGAAATTAATTTCTGTTTACAGCGTCAATATGTGTACATATATAGAATGTGTATCTCTCAGTATTCACATAATGAAAGAAATATATTAAAATGACTTCTAAACTCTTTTGATATACTATTTCATATATAACACGAAGAGAAAAGTTTACAAAATCCACAAAAACACAAAAGAAAATAATAAAAATTACCTTGATAAAACTAAGGCAGAATAGAGCTTACCAACTCAATAAAGACTACAACTGATAAGAATTTATGTAAGTTTAACATAAAATGTGTTATACCTACTCAAAAAAAAAAAAAAAAAAAAACAATAAGTGATTAGATTAACAAAATATGAAATAGCAATTGTCATCCTGAAGCTGGCGTTTACTAAATGTTTGCAAACTTTAGTCAGGCGGGTTTTGAGACCGTAAGAAGTACTATTTTTAAAAAGTTTTATATATATACATGTATCTTTTTTACAAAGCGTCACGCTCTACTCTGGCGTATAAAAATAGAGCATCACGCTAGAACATCAATTTGCATAGAACATCAATTTGCGCCTCACATATACAAAGTTTTACACATCAAATTTTATTCAAACCATTTTTTACTAACGCCTATCTTTATCATAGCAGTTTTTTTTTAATTTACCCTTTAATTATTTTTATATAATTTTACTTTTCTTTTTATTATATAAGTTTTTATAAGTTTGAACTCAATGACTCGATTCTTCTTCCGTTGCAACTAACCACTTGTCTACCGATACATCAGACATTTTTCGAAATAAATAAATCTTTATATGACGCCTTACAATATAGGCGCCACGGTTTATACGATGTCGAATAAAAATATCTCTTTTTGCAGTTTTATCTAGCTAGTCAAGAAAAAGCTGTTACTCGTTATCAACGCTGAGTGTGTGTGTGTGTGTGTGTGTGTGTGTGTGTGTGTGTGTGCGTGCGCACCTATATATGTGTTCATTTGTATGATTATGTGTATGTGTATATGTGCATGCCCATATGTATGTATATATGTGTGCGATAATATGACGGAGCCTGTTCATTTTCAGGCTGGTTTTGTAGTCAGAGTTGTCCTCCTATAGTGTTTGGCTTACCAAGGCTAAAGGACCCAGTCTTATACTATCCATTAGGAGGTGTGAAAGATGACGTGACTGGAATCTGAACTCTGCTTAGGGATTCCAATTTCTGCGACGATAACCATTAAGCCAGCCATACGCCCGATTACATCTATTAAAGCTTCAAGTGAGACATACAGGGTGAGATGGATAAATTGTCGTCTAAATTAAGCAAATATGAAACTCATTTTAACAGATATATTTACTAAAATTGCACAAAAATATCTTAAATAAATTTAAATTTATTCAGTAAAATCGTCATTGGCTTCAACCAAGGCCTTCAGACGACTTCGGAATCTCCTGCAACTCTTCTGGACGGTCTCCTTGTTTAAGTTAGTGAATGCTGTCATAATCCTTGCCTTCAGTTCATCTTTGGTGTTACAAGGAGTTTTGTTGGTCTCTCGTTCAACTGTACCCCACACATAATAATGAGGGCTGTTGCAGTCTGGTGAGTTAGGTGGCCAGTTTTAAAGGATGATGCGATCGTAGAAATTGTCTGACAGCCTGCTTGCATGGCATGGTTCAGAGTCCTGTTGCGAGACATGGGGTCTTCCAGCAGCCACTCTCTTGATCCAGGGTAGCACTACTTCCTCAAGGCACTTGATGTAGGCCTCCGTGTTGAGCCTGAGGACCTCACCAACCTATTTGGGAGTTCTTTTTTTATCAGAACGATCTGAGTGAGATTTCTGAGCTGCCGTACCTTCGTAATCGTCATTAAACCGATCCAAAACTTTCCGAATCCGCTGCACTTTCCTCAGATTGACAGTCACACACTTTGAAATGTTCATATTGGATTTTCCGATGCGAATGTCAAGCAGTAAAGCAAGCCTTTTCCAAATTTCTTGCTCAGTGAATTGCGTCATGATACTCTTTTTCTCGCAGACGGTGCCCAACTGACCCTACTATACTGTGCAGTAGACAAAATCAAAAACAAACAATGCACATGAGTGAAATTAAAATTATAAAATCGCTACAATTTGCCCATCGCACCCCCTCTCTTTCATTCTCTCTCTCTCTCCACACACACACACACACACACACACACACACACACACACACACACACATATATATATATATATATATATATATATACAGGGTGTCCATAAAGTTCGTGTGCACTTTAAAAAATTTATAACTTTATTTGTATTTGCGATAGAAATAATCTGTAAAAAATGTTATAAAGTTAAATGTACTTAGTTTTAAGCATAGCTAAAATAACTAATGTGATTTCAGGCATTACTGTAAATCAGTTGGCAAATGTTTTCCGTAACCTGCAAAATGGTATTACCCTTTGTATTGCTAATGATGGAGGACATGTGGAAACTTAAATAAAATTTCAATAAAACCTTAAAAAATATAGATTTACTTCTTTCTAATACTTTTTACAAATTATTTCTATCGCAAATACAAATAAAGTTATACATTTTTTAAAGTGCACACGAACTTTATGGACACCCTGTATGTGTATGTATGTATATATATATATATATATATATATATATATATATATATATATATATATATATATATATATATATATATATATATGTATGTATGTATGTATGTATATTTATTATGTTATACTCATCCAAAAATCTACTCAGGCATTTAAGAATCTGCCAGATCGTTTTTGGTCAGGTAGAAATATTAAGGATGGTACTAAGATTTTGGTTTGTTGAGCAAGGAACTGAAGGCCAGACGAATAAAATTCGAAAGAATCAAGACAACAAAGAATTGAGGAATAAAACAGAAAGACCATAAACTAAAGGTGGAATCAAACAAACGAGAATTCAAATCAAGGAATCTGTGTCGGAATCAGAGTCCAATATAAGAAAATTGCAGAAACTGTCATAAAATTCTGAAGAATTAAAATGATGAGATTGTTTTTTTTTCTTAAATGAAATTGACTCTCAGAAATTTTATTCTAGTCAGAAGAATTCTTTTTTGTTCTTTCTTTTATACTACATCATCTTTTTTAAATTTTGCTTTCCTTTTAATTTATTTTTTTATTTCTTTTCGTCCATAATAAAGTATTTTGATTTTCTTTCTGCTTTTGTTCATATCTGAAATTTTTGTGATTCACATTCTCGATTTTCAAACTCTTTGCATTTTCTTCGAGAACTTTGCAGATTTCCATTCTTATTCTTCAAAATCTTCATTATTATTATTATTATTATTACTTTTTTCTGAGTGAGAGATCAGGATGCCAAAGTGACGCTGTAATAATATACAAATTCCAATATACTCATCATGAGCTGCAGTCTGATAAGAGTGTATCAGATACATGCATCACGACCAAAAGTGCCTGATATGGTGACAGCTTTCGATAAAAGCAGTGCATTATTTTGCCTGGTGGGGCGTAATTACAAATACCTTCAGGCCGAATGACCTATTCTTCTTAGATGGCTTCTGAGTGAGTCTGTTCCCAAGTATTTAGATATGACTCCCAAGTCGACTTGGTTGCCTCATCCTTCAAACTGGAAAATCAACCCTCTTGGCACCAGACCATGATGCTTCTTTGTTACTACCAATCAAAACAGGCATGCCCAATTGGTTATGTAGGGGATATGCCCAACTGCTTCCGGTCAGGCAAATTTGCAGTGGGGAACGGGATATTTATTATAGTACATCTTTCTTTCTTTCTTCTTCTTCTTCTTCTTCTTCTTCTTCTTCTTCTTCTTCTTCTTCTTCTTCTTCTTCTAAATATTTGTCGCAACAATCTCAATCCAAAAAAATCCTCTCTCTTAAGAGAAAGAAAATTAAAACAACGCCATAGAATAGAATTATATTTTTTGGTCTTTTGGTCTTAAAAATGCGAATGAAATAGGATTAGGCATTTTCTTTATTTTTCTTTTGGATTCGAAGACTTTGAAAATTCTTTCTGCTTAGTAAGAGAATAAGCCTCATCAACTTTGACAGGTGTACAAAACCAATTTGACTGGACAACGCAACAAATAATAATAATAATGTTTGTGGCGTGCCAGTTTTGTGCAACATAATTATTTATATCTGTCTATATCTCGGAAATGAGGTATTGTAACTATTTACACTATTTACATTGTTCGGGGCTGTTGTCCTGATCTTTGTTGTCAAAATACTACCATTCTACGCTCCGGCTTTCTTCGGGAGATTGTAATTTCGAACCGAACCCCTTATTTCGTTCACTGGAGTAGATTGTTCTAGTTCCACGTGCCATGCCTCTTCCGGATATCTCAGTTTATGTTATTTCCCTTGAACTCGACTCTCCAAGTTTTGTTCACTTCTGATGTGGCCGGGTATTGAACTCACAACTCTTTGGGTTAAGTCACTGGATTACTTCAACCAACGCGTTTATCCACTGGGCCATCTGAAGAAGACCAGAGCGCACAACGGCTGAAACGTCGTGAATATGACAACAAAGATGAGGACACCGGCACGAACCATGTAAATAGTGTAACTAATTACTTTTTATTAATTCAAAAATATAAGCCATAGAAACACATATTTGATTATCACAATATCTATATAGCATAACATTTTTATTAGTTTACATGATATGATAATATATTGAGATTCTATAATTTTCAAGAATCTTTCATTACTTGATCTGTTACATATTCGACATTAAAATTAATTCTATTTCTTATGGCTTCCCATAGAAACTTTGCTTTTTTTACAATAATATACATTCTGTACAAAGGCAAAGAGTCACTCGAGGTAGAGGGTTACAGAATAAGAGACACAGTTCATGGGGATACGTAGGGAAAATAACGGTTAACCCTATGCTTGAACAGATTAACATTCTAATCATCGAGGGAGCATCTAAGTGCGAGTCAGTTCTCCAAAGTAGAGATTCGTAGGAAGAAGCTGCTCAAGTGAAACTTACATCTCATCAATGGAATACGAATGGAATGAGAGTGTTTCATTACAACGGGCGTGGCGTGGCGTGGCGGGTCCTAGCCGAGAGGGTTAGACCTGGTGGAACTAAGGAATCCAGTCTGAACACTTTGAACACATTCCATGTAAATAGCGATAGGGTAGCAATAGACTTGCGACATTTATCTGCGGAAATCGGGTCGTAGGGTGGAAAATAACTGATCTCTCACGAGGCCCGTATATCTCAGTAGTACTCCATTTTTGGTTTGATCTGGCTCTTGTAAAGGTAGAGGATAGCGGGAGGAGCGATACGGAAACCGGCCATTTTTTCCAGCATCTTTATCCATTGACCGTATATACGAGAATTTGGGGGGGGGGGTAGAATAATCATTATAGTAATTCATCGAGTCTAGAAGAATCCTCATCAGAATGCAAAAAGCACTGAACAGCTGTTTCGTCCTACTTGGGACTCATCAGCAGCGCGCATCCAGGAGAAGGAAAACGTAGCTCTTGGGGCACAACCCGCTTGGATGAATATCACCACGGAATTTGTGAGTCGCGACGCTATATCGAGTCTAGTCAGTTTCTTCTTCGTCACCGATGCCCGTTGGTCCAGTGGTATGGCTTGCGTTGTATTCTAACGGTCCGGGTTCAATTCTCGGTAGTGAATGCGCACTGCTGATGATTACCAAATAGAACGAAACAGCTGTCCAATGCTTTCTGCATTCTGCTGAGGATTCTTCTAGACTCGATGAATTGCTATAATGATTATTCTAATCGCCCAAATTCTATCATACATAAATTTATACGTCCTTAAATTTTTAACAGCAGCTGTTGGTTTAGTCAGATTTAACAATCACTTGCATAATAAAATCTGGCATAGCGTGGTAATTCGAGGATACATCTATTTATTACTTCGTAACAATAGAAAACTGATCCCTAAATTTATGTCAAGTAGAAATTTGTATTAATATTTCATGTTTTCCCAACATAGGCTCATTAATATCGATTATATCGTGAAAACACTAATTTGAATGACAGAATTTGATGGTGTAGTAATTCTGAAGTGTATCAATTTATTACTTAATAACAATAGAAAACCAACCCCCCATTTTATGTTCATTAGAAACTTATCTTAATAGTTAATGTAAATATATCTTGAATGTTTTCCCAATATCAGTTCGTTAATATCAATTTTATTGTGCAATCATCGACTTGCATCATAAAATCTTATATAATGTAGGACGCGTAGGAAGACGAAATAATCACTGCGACAGAAATAGATAAAACAAAAAAAAATAGTCAACCCATAAATACAACTAAAATCAGAAAAAAAGGACAATAAAATACAAGGGTTAATCAAATAAAAAAAAACCCTTACGTAGCCACAGTAAGTACTCAAGATTAATGATGCTGGTGTAGATAAACACAAAATCCACCTGTGACTGAAGTCTGCAGGGTTAAAATTGAAACGGAGTAGTTTATGACTGCACAAGACAAAAGCTTATTCCAACCCCATATATAGATTATATCAGCAACATGTTGAGACAATTGATCACTTACTATATGACTGTCCAATCCTGACACCGAAGAAATACAAAGATTGACATGATAACATTAGGCAGAGTATATTCGTGAAAATATGTCAATATAAATGCCAAATGTTGCAAAATATTATGAACATCTACAAAATATTATGAACATCTACTTGAAATAGTCATAGAAATCTATATCTATAAAACAGAAAATGTCGGTGTGTGTGTGTTTGTCTGTGTAGCCATGTGTGTGTATATGTGCTATTTATACACGTCCATATTTCTCGACCGATTTCGATAAAATTGTACACATATGTTTCAGATTTACTAAGTTAGGTCAAGACCAACTTTTCAATCTCCAGCAGAAAAATCGATAAAACTGAAGGTGGGCGCAACCTTTTGCAAAAACCAAAGCAAAGTTACACGCGAACAGATTTTTTCCTGGATGAACTGATGTTCTTTGCAGTTAATGCAAAACATCACTCATGTTACAAGGTAAAGTGCTCGATAGTTTTCCTGAGACATTAGCTTCACACAAAAACTTCAAAAAAATTATGAAAAAAATCGGGTTTTTCGTATTTCTTAAAATAAAAACATGAATAACTTCCTCATTTTTTATCCGATTTTCTTCAAACAGGTCGCAAAAAATTTGCCATCATGCATGAAATAAGATGGTGGTTTTAATCCTGCTTGCTTCCCCGCATATAACAAAAAGCCACGTTCAAAAAGCCTATTTTTAGGCCATGACTCCCTGGTTTTTGATCTGATGATTTCGACATTTGCTATGTAAATTACATATGACACACAAATTGTCAGGCGTGGATGCGCTTGGTTCAGATGATTTCACTTAAGCGGACAAAATCGGCTTTTGACATTTAGCCAATAGTTTCTTCATATGATTCCATTCTAAACTGGCATTCAAACAACCTTTGATGCAAAGATTGTTTGAGAAGGATTATTGAAGCGTTAGAAGGAAAAAAATCCCCAAGAACCTCTTATTAACCCCAGCTTTACAATAAACGTGCGAAGAGGGAGGGGTGTTCATGCGTTTGCACTTGCAGCTGAATCAAGCTCTGACGCTTCATCCCTGTTTTTTGTTTGATTATTAGATTTGTGAACAATGCCATACTATTTGAAAGTTATTAGAGCCATAGGAAATTTACTGAATATCTAAAACATTGAAACAATTTAACCCCGAGAAACGACCATACAAGAAGGTTTTATCTATGGAACTCCTTTATTAAGAACAATCAAACACTTGCGAAGGACATACCGTAAAAAAGATGAGGGGAGTAGCTTAGTATACCAACGGATGTTGCATGTAAGCGGGGACTCAGGCAGACATTTCTAGGCAGTGGTTGCACGTATACAGGGGGTGCGGGTATACAGTAGGGTGCGGTTATACAATTGAAACCATGTTTACCCTGACAACGTCGGTTACCTCGTCTAGTCTATGATATCTAATGGACATCTACAAAATATGAACATCTACCTGAACTAGTCATAGAAATCTATGATATATTATGGACATCTACCTGAATTAGGCATAGAATCTGTGATATATAATGTACATTTAACTGAACCAGTCATAAAAATTATGATATATTATGAACATCTACCTGAAGTAGTCATAGAAATCTGATATATTATGAACATCTATCTGAAGTAGTCATAGAAATCTGATATATTATGGACATCTACAAAATGATATGAACATCTACCCGAAATAGTCATAATGTAGGTGTTAACATATATATCCTATGTCTTGGTGAATTAAGATGAGCTACAGAAAATATAACATCCAGTACCACTAATGTGTTTATGAGTTATCTCTTCCTAACGATTTGGGTATGTCCCGAGAGGCTGGCGAATTGTTCATCTTTGTTCATGAGTGGGAGTAGTGGGGGAGCATCTTAGCCTGTTTTTGTTAATTTTTTGTTTGACGAATGAGTCAGCCAAAGCGAAATGGGAGATTTTTGGAACGCTTCATTTAATTAAATAGGACAACATTAAGAATATTAAGAATTATTTATTATGGAATTTCTTTTAAATAAATTGTCATAAAAGGGCGTACTAATGACTAATACTAATGACTAATTTTGATACTTGCTGTTCCATATATGGTACAAAATAGATTTCAAAACTTGTTTTTATGATTGGTGTATTATATATATGGCGCAAAGTACGTAATCAGCCCTATAATGTCTATTCTATCATATACGAGTATATTAGAATTGAAGTTTAATTACAGAGTTTTGTAAAAACGCCTTCATTTTTTGACCGCACGGTTACACTCTTTACACATGCATATTTTTTATTACTTCAGGCATTAGTTTTAGTGGATACTTGAGTAGACGCTCCGGTTATTTTAAGCAGTATTTATTTCGTCTACTGGCCTGAGTACTCTAGAAAACTTAAGAAAAAAGAAACCCTCCGGCAGGTTTCGAACCACCGTCTGATCCAGAGTGTTTTTACCGCTCAGCTACGAAGAGTTTCACATAAAAAGCAAGGTTTTAGGATTGTGTAGAAAATCAAATCTTAAAGTAATATGTTCAAAACGAGCACTCACCCTCCAAAAGTATACATAATGGAAGTGAAGTAAGTAAATAAAAAAAAAACTGTTCGGATCAAGTTCCACTTGGGCGCAAGTTAGGAAGTTCCGATCGTAGACAGAGTCATGAGAAGAGCCATAAGCAGAATAAGTTTTTTCGAACCACCCATCGATGAGATGCAAGCCGCATATCGTGATACAGAGATGATCAGAGTAGTACGAAAGATTCGGAGTCATCGCGGGCCAAAAGGGAGATCGGATCTGTCAGTTTGTCAGTCTGTCGTGAGAGATAAGATATTCCAAGTGTCGTTTACCTACCCTTATACAGTGCCATGATTTGCATTTTCCCTTTCGCCGTGGTGTTATAACATCTATCATTACTCTGTGAACGTACATCGGGCCTTTCCCAGTTTTTGTTCGCACCAACGAATATTTGTCCGGCCGATGAATGACTAAGAAAGGGCCCTTGAGTGCGTTAATAATCATTCTCTGTTACATTTTTTATCTTTTCTTTTCTTTTTCTACCGCTCTTTAACAATAATAAGTTGCTTTTAAGTATCATTAAGTGTAACAAGAAAATGAGAAAGGTTGAGAATCGCCCAGGCTGACATGTTTTGTTCAAAATAACTGTAAAACATTATCATTGTAGAGACTAATGACAACAAGAGAATTAATCTCTCATATGCAACATTACTGTATATTTTACACCGGACTTTGTCAATTACCGTCGTGTGTTGTTTGGGAGCCTTTGTTAAACGTAGAC
Organism: Acanthosepion esculentum; assembly: GCA_964036315.1. Classification (NCBI taxonomy): domain Eukaryota; kingdom Metazoa; phylum Mollusca; class Cephalopoda; order Sepiida; family Sepiidae; genus Acanthosepion; species Acanthosepion esculentum. The sequence goes on along the minus strand of OZ038506.1, from coordinate 92,957,207 downwards.
CCTACATTCTTGTGTGGATCTCAGATACTGAGGTGGGTATTCATATATCTAGCTGCCATGTGGTTTCTTTTTTTTTCCACTTGTGCGCATCTCAGGCGCAACTAGGTCGATCACATGTCCATCTATCGGAATCAGCCACTGACATCCTGTGAAGCGCAGCTCTGAATTTGATGGACATCTGCCAAGACAACTCATTCATGGACCTGGCTATCCGGAAGGACATGGAGTGTAAAGTCTATTTTAACATCATCCGAGGTGAGTCACACGATACACAACAACAGTGATGATACCAGATTGCATAATTCAAGAAATAATGACTGACCCTATTTTTAAAATGATTTTAATAAATATATTCAAATGTTATAGATGAACAATAAAACTCAAAATATAAAAACAAAGCAAAATGTATAAACAATGACTGAAGCGTAAAAACGAATTGGAAACTCCAAAAGGATAACTTCTCTCGAGGGAAATTCAAAGTTCTTATTTGAAAGTGACAGTTTTACTTCTAACTGTAAGAATATTGGGAATATTCTCTGGATGCCTGAAGGATAAACAAAGATGAAAAAAAAATTAATATTTTGAATATTAAAAAGCTAAAGGTTGAGGATATCCTGTTGAATATGTTTAAAATAAGAGAAAAATTACCGAGGAAAAAATTAAAGTTGTTATATGGCCTTCAGAGATTGTCAGTGCGAGAAAATAATTACTCACAATCAAAAATACGGCAAGGCATTGACATGCAAGTGGTGCAATGGAGAGAGACAAGAAATGAGGAGTTGGCGAGCCGAGTTCAAGTTTGATTCGGTTTAGTTACATTCGCTTATGCGCAAATAGAAGTGTTAAAGATAGAAATCTATCTACCCCACCCACACCAGATATGGGTTATATAGTAAGACTTGTATCTGGAAAATCATTGTTATTTTGAAAAATTGTTAATGCAATATTTAGTCAAAAAATGTTTCGGCTTTTGAATAACCACGTAAACCGTAAAAAGAACAAAACAAAACAAATTAATCAATTACGGCAAAGAAAAAAAATGATACATGCGATTTATTATAAACAACATAGCACTCGACTAGTATTCAGGTTGCCTGACTTTTAATCAAGAATTAGCACTCAACTTGCTTAAACTGTTTTTCATGTTTGAATATAATAACTACATCGATTGAGAAATTCTTATATAAGCTAATAGCACAAATCTTCGGTGAATTTAAATCTTGAAATATTTTTTGGGTCAAACAGGAACCCCAGTTACAGAAAATATAGCTTGAATCATAAAATAAAAAATGCAATAAAACATAATGATTTTTGATTTTTATTGCATTTTTTTATATTTTTATTTAGAAAATGTTTTAATTTTATTGCATTTTTTATTTTTATTAGAAAAACTTTTAATTGTTTTATGAAGCTTTATGGCGGAGCTAAGGAATGATGCACGTCTGAACATTTTGTATGGAAATAGCGATAGGACTGAAAGTAGCTCATCATCCACAAGGCCGCGTAAGGTTAGAGAATAACGATTGGGAAGCTCGAACCCAGCTATACATCATGTCAGAAAACGGCCTATTCTGGCAGCAATAGTCCATTTTAGCTACTGTATGAAAAAAGGCTAATTCATGTGTTTTGAGGTGTTTGAATTGTTAGTGTTGCACCCAGAAACAAAATTCTGAAATGTTGACGTGAAGTTGAAAGTGGCAACAGTCGATCAGATCTGTTCTAGATGTAAATTCTTCACGTCGACTGATATCAGATTGCAATGGAAGAAGTCGAAGGTCACCGCGAAATTGACCCCAACAATGGAGATTCTGAAAACGCTATCGTAAATACAATTGCGGAATTTCACTATCTACCAGAAAAAGAGTTAACTTTTTCGTCGTATGTTCGTAGATACGAAGATTTATATAAGACTGGTTGTGCAAACTGGTCCGACGTTAAAAAGGTCAATCTTTTTCTAAGGAAACTAGGCGCTGTCGAACACACTAAGTTCGTAAACTATATATTACAAAGAAGACTAGTGGCCTAATATTTAAACAAACGATTACTTTGCTTTCGGAAGTTTTCATCCCGAAAATGTCTTTGTTCCATCAAAGATGGAAATGTATGAATTTAGTGAAAAACGAAGATGACGACTTCACAACGTTCGCGAGCATTGTGAATGAAAATTGTGAAAAGTTCAAATTGGCTGAATTAAGCGCTGACAATTTTAAATGCCAGATATTTGTGAAAGGCTTGGTGTCAACAAAAGACTCTGAAATCCGAAGAAGGATTTTAAATAAATTGAAAAATGAACCCAATTTAACAAAATTTACAAATAAATGTTCGTCGAGATGCCAAAAGATATTGAAATAAGCGGCGTGTCGGACATTAAAAAGTGCGTCAAAACATAAAGTGAAGAAGTAAGAAATCTCACTCCTAACTCCTGTTATGCTTGTGGGGAATTACATTGATATAAGGATTGTCCTTACAAAAAGAAACAAAGTTTCCGGTGTGGAAAAAAAGACATAAGATAAAATTTAAGAAACCAGTGAGCAATAACATTAAAATTACTAATGTGGATAAATCTCCTATAAGAAAATTTGTGCAGGTAAAAATCCTGAACAAAAACATCAGACTGCAACTGGACAGTGATTCTGATTTGAATATAATAAATGTTTATACATGGAGACAATTGGGTAAACCAGCATTAATGGTTACCAAAATGCCGCTTGTAGTGTTACAGGACAAAAAATAAAATTCGAAAGCAAATTTATGACGAATGTAACGTTAAAAGATAAAACCTTGAAGTTAAGACTTTTTGTTATGAAAAACTCGAATAACCTGTTTGGAAGAGATTGGATGGAACAGTTCAATTTATGGAACAGTCTGATCAATTCGTTCTGCCAAAGAGTGAAAGGTTTTATTAACAAAGCAGAAAGTTTAAAAGAAGACTTAAAAGCTAAATTCCCGGACGTATCTTCTGGTGGGTTAGACAGGTGCAAGAAAATGAATGCTAAATTCTAGCTAAAAGAAAACGTACAGTTTTCAAAAAGAAAAGAGATGTACCATTTGGCTCGATAAAACAAATTGATGACAAGCTTGATAGACACGAAGAAATGTCTGTTTTATCGAAAGTGGAATATAGCGATGGGGCTTCGCCAACCGTTTATAGAAAGAAAAAGTCGAAAGAGATACGTGTCTGCGCGGATTTTTTCACGGGCTTAAACGATGCCCTCAAAAGTTATCATTACCCACTCCCGGGGCCGGAAGAGGTTTTTGCACAGGTTAGCGGGTTTTGGATATTTTCCAAAATCGACCTAAGTGACGCGTATCTTCAGCTTCCAGTAGACATCGAATGTTCGAGATTACTGTCCATAAATACACATCGTGCGATGCATAAATTTAATCATTTGCCTTCCGGTATAAAGGTGGCTCCAGCGATTTTTCATCAAGTGTCTAGACACAATGCTAAGTGGACTGGACTTTGCACTTACGTATCATGACGATATTTTGCTGAAAAATTAAATCCCTGAAGAACACAAGAAAAATATTTTCGAAGTTTTCAGAAGAATTCAGGACTATGAATTCAAAATGAAGGATGGAAAGTGTGAATTCTTTATGGACAAAAATAAATATTTAGGTCAGATAATTGGCAAGAAGGGCAGGAGACCAGATCCAACACGTGCCAGTGCCTGCTCCTGTAAAGTTTCCTGGGGTTAGCAAGTTACTATAATGTTTTGTTTTTTTTACCAAATATGCATTGCTTGCGAGCTCCGTTGAATGAGCTTTTGACGAAAGACGCTAAATGGTCTTGGACGACGGAATGCCAGAAAGGTTACAACAGATTGCGTAAAGGCTCTCGATAAATTACGCCACAACGATTCGTTGGAACTGCTCAGCATCATTGACATATTTGGGAAGGATATTAGAATAATCATGAACCTATACTGACAATAGACCGCCTGCATATGGAGTTCACCAGATATACAAAAATAGAAAGAGGTGTAAACAAGGGTGTGTCAACCTATACAGTGAAGCGATTCTGAGAGAACTAGAAATCCTACCAGGATTCATTATTGGCGCCCACACCCTTAATAAAAGATAGGCAGATAACACAGTGTTGATAGCAAACCCGGAGAGAAAACTACCAAAGTCCCTACAGAAGGTAGTGAAGGAAAAGCGAGAAGAAAGGACTAAACAAAAAATGGTTGTTAGCAAAAGAATGAGCCCCAAATGCAAATTACAAATCAGACATAGCAAAATCAAATGACTACAAAAATTTAAATATATGAGAAGTGTTCTGGCAGAGGACGGACACTGAAATCCAAATACGCATTGGGATAGCCAAAGGTGCTTTCCAAATGCTATGCAGAGTATTAAGAGACAGGAAATATTCGTTAGAAACAAAGAAAAGAATACTTAACTGTTACGCGATATCTGTCCTCCTATATGGCAGTGAATGCTGGACAATCTCCTTAAAGATGACGAAGAAACTTGAGGCAACAGAAATGTAGTTCTCCAGAAGGATACTGAGGATAGCATGAACTGCACATGTGAACAATGACAAAGTTTTAGAGAAAAAAGACACTTATATTTAACATCAGAAAGAGAGCACATGAGGAAAATGGGGTTGGTAAATCTGATACTGACAGGATATATTACAGAAAATAGGGGCGGGGAAAGCGGTATATTGAGCAGGAAAACGCCTTCTGAAAGCTGAACAAAGTATTAAGAAA
>OZ038506.1:92929992-92947492 GCA_964036315.1 Acanthosepion esculentum | reverse complement strand
GTTTCGCACTTTCTGTCCTCTGTTAAAACGCTTCCCAGATATTTAAATTGGTGAATTTACTTCATTTTGGCATCTCCAATTTGTAATTTGCCTGTTCGATTCTTTTGCTAACAAACAATGCATTCCGGCTTAACATTTTAATTCCGTCTTAAGTTTAAACATTTCTTCTCACTTGCCTTTATTACTGTTGTGGATTCCGGGATGAAAACGATATCAATGAATAACAAACGCCAGGAATGGACAAGGAAAATAAATGTATTAACGTAATAATACAAACTGGTAATACGGGTTAGTAGATCCAGGAATGCGGGTTAGTAGACAAATATATATATAATGTCTTTGGTATCGACGTATCGCTGTATAACTTCTTACTGAGTCTACGTGCTTGTTACTATGACTCTTGCCGCTACGTTATTCTACCGACCGACTCAACGTTCCACTACTACTCTTAACGTTCTGACTTTCGGGTATTCATTGGTAGTAGTATATGTATACCTTGGGTGAGTCCATTTGTGTAAAAAGGGGAGACCCCTTAACAATTACCTTCTACGGTAGTTTTCTTTCTGTGTTTGCTATCAACACTGTGTCATCTGTATTTCTTATGCTGTTACGATTGTGGCCGCAAGTAATAAATCCTGTTGGAACCATTAATTCTCTCCGAATCACCTAATTGTATAGGTTGAATAAATCCGTTGTGGATACACATTCTTCTCTAACACCCCTTTCTATATTTGTATATTTACTAAATCATTTTCTATCTATATTCAGGCGGTTTACTGCCAATGTAGTTTGTGGATTATTCTAATACCCTTCCCAAATATCTGAAGGTTACCTAGAAGTTCCAACAGTTCTTTGTGATATACTTTATCAAACGCGTTTGCATAATCTATAAAACACAGCTACACACCCTTCTGTATATGTAATGCTCTTTCTGAGTATAAATGTCGAATTCTTTGTTCCAGTGTCTTTATCGAATCCGTAATCTTTCCAGTCTGATTCTGTTGCTTGCTCTGTTCATCAGAATTCAGATAATTTTTGTTATGCGGCTCATTATGCTGATTATCCGATGAAGTTAGCATTCGTAGGCAGTGTTATGTAGATCACCATTGTTTTATATTTAGTTTATTAAGTCTGTATCTTGTGAATGCCGAAAATCGTCTAAGGCAGCCATCATCTCTGTTACAACCCCGTCTGGCCCTACTGCTTTGTTTCTCTTCAATTTGGCCATTTTGCTGATTCCACTTGAGATTTTAATATTTCTGATCCTTCGATATATTTTGTATTCTCGGTTGTTCTTTTACGTTGTGGAAAAGTTCTCAGATGTATCGGATTTATTTCATCTCTAAAATATTTCTTCTTTCTCTAATATCAGTGTTCACTCCTTTTATGCAGCCTGTTGATGAGCATGTCTTTTGTCGTGTTCTTTTATATTTTATGCATATCTGCTTCATCTGTGATATTCATTTTTTCTATTTCTGTACATTTTTTGTTGAGCTATTCCTCTTTAGCCTTTCTACGCGCATTTGTCCTTAATTTCTTTCCACAGTCTTTTAATTTGATCCACACCTTGGCATTGTATTTGTCTCCTTTTCATCATGCCAAGAATTTCATCTGTCATCCATTCTGTTCTTTTTGTTTTGTCTATTTTTCTTTGGGATAATCTCGATTGCTGATTTTACTAAATTATCTCTTAATGTGCCCCAACCTTTCAGTTTCCATTCTCATTTTGATCATTTTAGCCACTTTTAACACTGTCCATATATTTCTCCTTTACATTCGAATATTTCAAGAATCTGCCGTATTGCAATTTGGGTGCTGCCATGGCCCTTCCACATTAACCTAGTTTCACTCTAATTTACATATCATTGAAAAGTAGTCTACCGTACAGTCGACACTTGGGTAAGTTTTGCAGCATAAAACTGCATTCCTGAATTGATAGTTATATAGTCGATTTGGTTTCCGTTTCTCCTCCATATGAGTCTTGGCTGTTATGGAGATCAGGCGTGGGCAACTACTTGATCATTCGCCGTACACTGTCGGTGTATATACACCTATGATGGATATGTTAAAAGGCTTTCGTTTCCGTTTAACAAGAATTATTTCAGATAGTTGACAGTATCCCAGAACACATTTCTTCATGTCTTAATCTAATATCAATCCTTCTCCTCTTTCATTTTTCTTTCCGCCTGCATATATGATACCGTGTTTGTCACTGGCGAAATCTCAATCGTTTGTCCCCCCTGTTTCACATACATAAAATATTAACATTTAATATGTTAATTTCTTGCATTATGGCTATTCGGGTCAAATTCAGAATTACAGCGCATCCTGCTGGTTGGTCATACGAGACGTCGTTGCAAAGAATTTTGGAACTACCTGTCAGCCTCTCATGTCTACAGATTCGCTGCTGGGTCCCGACTACGGTACTGCTATATTTTAAAAGTCTCAGAAGCCCGGTTTGTAGATTAACGGCCGGATTAGGCCGTATAGTTTAAATGTTGCTTTCAGATGATCTTAAGATATCTTAAGACGATCTTAAGTACATTTTCTAGGGACATAAAAATAAAATGTCACCTTCAAGTAAACGAAACAAAGAGGAACTGTTTTCTTAACGGTAATTATTATAAATAAAGTGATTCGGTTAGAGTTTAGATCTGTCGTAGAAAGAGCCAACCAACATTAATTAGAAGACAAATGTGGAGTATGTTTTAGAGTTAGTTTGGAAAGCAGAAAAAAGTATAAGTTAGCACAAAATACATGAAGATAATTACTGTAACACATTTTTCTGCTCTCCAGCCGTCCGAGCATCATCCATTCCATGCCATATCTACATACAAGATATGACATAGAAGATAGAGTTTCGGCATCCTGATGACAACATTCACCATTGACGAGCGATGATCATGCACTCAATACTGAACATGCTTGCGTTATAATGGATGGTCACATAAAGTCATTATGATTCCTAGAATCGTCTGGATGCAGTGCATATGAAACACTTCAGCATATCCGGACTTGCACCCTGTAGTGTGCTCATGTCTCACTACCATTAAGAAGGACTAAAAGGCAGACAACTTTGTCGACATTTACTTTTATAATTCAAATCAGTTGAGAAATACTCGGTCTGTCAATCTATTAAAAACTCGCTGAGGCAAGTCTTCGTTTCTTCATCTCGTTTTCAAGATCAGACGAGAAGCAACAATACTATTAAGGTACTTGAACGAGATCACATAATTAAGTTCTGGTTTCTTACCGTGAATGCCATGCCCGCTTGGTCTCCGTTTTGAGGGTTAGAAAGGCAGCTTCAAATTTCCGTTTAGTCTGCATTGTCGCACATTCCACTAGCTGTGTAGGAGGTATTATTGTCACTGTTCCGCTAGAGAAATAGACGGGCTGTGGTCGGATATTTCGCATCGTCTGCATTCTGTGGGGTCGAAGAAGAAAGATGGGCGTGTATTTGTTTTTGCTTGGAGCTTTTGTAAATTGAATAAGCTGCCACCTGTCGGTAAATGATGACAATACCCCGTCACCAGTGCACATTTCGCCACGACGATATATCTATACAGTAAATACAACAGGCTAATTCCAGCTAAGAGTATATGTTTCTTCTTAGAAGTATTTACTATAACATTTGGACGTGTGAAATTTTATTATGAAACTCGAAGGTTGTTCATCTTATTGAAAATAATATTAGGTTGAATGATAGACAATTTCCGTTTTTGTTTATAAACTTTATTCTTCAAAAGTACAAGTACCTTTTATTCAATTCTATATGCACTATTATTTACAATGACTTGTTGCTACTTATCAGCTACGATAAGTTTTGATTAAAATTTCACAGGTTTTGAATTTGAAAAGATTTTCACATGTGGGTTTCATTACTCAAGTGGCATACATGATACACGCTTGGGTGATCATGTCTCTTTCGATTCACGACTGACTAGGCAGAATCTTTCCCGTAGTAAGCTACCGATTCTTACTACGGTAGACTGGTTACCAGACAAGGCTAATAGGCTTAGTCTGTTCTACTATTCAACCCATAGCAAGGGGAATAATTAATTCATACCTTTCCGAAGGGTATTTGTGCGTAAGTGAATGCAAAGAACCTGACTGGAATTCGAACTCGACTCTCTTGTTTCGCATTCCCAGCCGCTATCAATTCTCCGTAGTTTTCATAATAGACAACCCCCCCACCACCACCACCAAAGTGATTGACAGCGATTAAAAGGTTGGAGCAAGGTTAGGCGAACATGGCGGATGGAGTACAATAGACCAGCCGAGATCAAAGCATAATTAAGTGTTATAATTGCTTTATCATTGAAGAGAAAACTTTTACTATTGACGACCAAACTTTTATAGACACGTTGCAGCTGCTGGTCGTATAAATGTGCATTAAGTTTTTCACTGCGTTTTAAGTAGGCACCATCACTTAATTTTCAATAACTGAGTTTTAAAATTAAATTTTAAAAATGAAAAATCATTCTTGAAGGTTTAATTTTAGTTTTAATTGAAAACTAAATGATTAAATTTATTATTTCCAGTAAGTAAAATATTCTGGTGTATTTCAAATAGAAATTATATAGATGAAATATCAAATAATTGCTCGATTTTTAAAATTTTTTTTTAAAGCGACCATTTTCTTAATTTTAAGAAATTTGTAAACAGACAAATTTATCAGTTTTAAAAATCTTTCAAAATTAAATTACAAATTTGTGACACGTTATTTGAGTAAAATTAGAAAATTTAAAGTTAAATTAATCTGATTTGAAATAAATATTACTTATAACACAAAAATCCAATATACAAGTATTTCTTAATCCCCTCTTTCTTTGATCTTTATTGATTTATTGAGAAGCTCTCAAGGTGATGGCAACTCTTATGGATGAGCAGAAATAACATCAATTTACGATATCTAAGGAACCATTTGTTTTTTAGTTTTTGACTACCTAGTAATTTTTATAAATTAACATATTTTCAGTTATTATTTAATAGTTTATTGACTTTTAGTTAGGTTTCAAGAAGCTTTATGAAATTTGCATTTCGTCTGTAGGTTCTTAAGTTTACTTACTACCTTAAACAAAACATTAATTAAATAAAGTATGACCCAAACTAAAATAAATACATAAAATAAAACTATTTAGTGAAATAGCAATTAAGAAAAGTAAAATTTTTTTTTGATATTTTGAAGGGATGATTTACAAAGACGTTAATGATGAAACAAAACTGAATTAAAATTGAAATAATTGCAATCCGTCAGACGACATTTAAATCACGTGGCCTTTTTAAGGATTATGTCATGTATAGATACCCATAGGTAGAAATTAGGAACATTTTTCACTAAAAATTATTTTTATATTTTAAAAAAATATTTGGGTACAAACGACTGTTATGAGCTTTTTAAATTTTGATTCGTAAATGTACTTTTCACTTAACGATATCACCAAACAGCCGTCTTGAAAGCAATGAAGAATTTTAATCGATTTTTGAACTGTTATATTATTATAATTAAAATTTAAAAAAAATGAAAAAAATCTTGGAAAAACTCATTATACATCGAAAAAATTTTTATTTCTTCAGAAAATAGTGTCCTTGTCCTTAATATAACTTATTTACAAAAGCAATTAAAAGCTTTTCTAATTAAATAATGCCATAGTTTTATTGCATTTTTTATTTTATAATTCAGAGCATATTTTCGATGAAACGGGTATCTGCTTTACAAAAAAAAAAAAATTGATGATTTACTTTCACCAAAGAATCCCGTTTTTAACGAATAAAAAATCCCCCCTTAAAAATTTAATTTCTCGAAATTTCATGAAATTAAGTAATTATGTAAAAAAATATTTTTACCAAGATTTTCTAGAAAGAAAAATATCATTCATTTCTGAATATGTCCTGAAAGTCCCATTAAAATCCGATAATTATTTGAATTTTGCAAGAATTTCAAAATGAAGGTGTTTTTCACCGGATAAAACGAAAAAAAAAAACAACCTTTATCTTTGGTCCGTCGCTGGCATAAAAAAAAAACAAGTTTTTTAACCAAAATTTACAACGTGCTACAAAGGAGTAAAAAAAATTCAAAAATAATAAAATAAATACTTTCGTCTTTCCTCTTAATAATAACATAAACATTTTGATGACAAAACTTTGTTTTTATTGAGTTTGGGGCCTTTTTTCATCATGCTATTCTGTTTTTTACGCGACCAATGGAGGTACCTAGTTTTAAGTAGTATCAATCACTAATATAACCGACGATCCCGCTAAGCGCATAACGCTGACTTTCTTACATGGAGCTCAGCTTTTGGAGTCGTTTATGAGGATTTATCCTTGACAATCAAATGCGTTTTCCGTTGAACATTATCGTATGTTGATGCAATCCAAATTTATTCTTAACTGTTATATATGATATGTACTTAGCATGATACATTCGTTATTACAGCTGCTTCCTCAGTACGAAAATTACTTATGACATAACCTAATATATCGATATAATAGGATAGTTATTGATATTTTTTTTTAATTTCAAACATATCAAAATTTCCATTTCTCGTATGCAAGGTATAAAACAGAAGCAAGGTATTAGAAAATTGTTGAATGATTGAAGCACAACATTTGGAACTTGCGAAAAACTTCAACCGAAATTCAGAGAACTTTCAGAAAGAAAATTGAAATCATTAACAAGATAGGAATTAGGACAACAAGTAACTTCTGAGAATGTCAAAACCAAAAATAATTATGGAAAATTGGCAAGAAAATTAGAATGACCAGTAAGAAAATATTTGAAGAAACTGTTGTTGAAAATGTAAACAGAAAGAAAAGATGTAGAGAATAAAAAAATAAACATTGAGTAAAAACATGCAAGTAACTAACTACCATCTTTAAGTAGTACAAAGAGAAACCTATATGTTACTTTTAGTGATTAATGTAGAGCTACATTGGATGAAACTGATGGCTGAACTGGAAGTTGAGTCCTTCATGAAAATAGTAAAAAAAAATAAAAAATAAAAAAATGATAAGTAAACTATTACTCAGATTTGGTTAATAAGTGTAGGCAGAGTGATGTTTTAAGCTAGCCTTGTAGATAGTAAAAGCGTCTCTTCAATAGTAATTTTAGTGGTTAATGTAGAGCTATATTGGATCGGGATGGGACATTTCATCACCGCTGAATCAACACCGGTCAACTCATCTCCGTGACAACTCAATTACAAGACAACTCTCCACCAACCAACTTAGCGCGAGGAGAACTCAACGTTGGCGTCGAATTCATATTTTCAGATCGGTGTTGGCTGACATAGTGGCAACTCTTATCGGCTTTGAGTCGTAGAGATTTTGAAAGTTTAGCTGTTTCTATGAGTGTTGTTATTAGTTACAACAGCCCATTTGACTAACTGATGTTTAATTTTCAAGATCGGACAAATATTCATACTGAAGCAGCAAATAGAAGACTGCACAGAGAGTTTGGGATGGAGCACCCCACAATATGGAGATTCACCACGGGCCTACAAAAGGTGCAAAGAAACCAAGATGCATTTTTCGAGAAATTAATTGGAGATCATCACCATCCTCTTCAATTAAAGAAGTCTATGAAGGCAAATGAAAAATCTTTTTGCAGATTGTTCGTTCTTTTTCGCAACTATCTCCAGCTGAATATTTCAATGGGATATTGCATACAATTTTCAATAAGTTTTTAAATTAAAAATAAAGTTATGTATTAAAAAACATTTCTTAATAAATTACATTTACAAGTCAACGAAAAAATTCGTAGTTTACATGTCGCTGATTAGGTGAGTCGCCCTGGATTTGAGTTGTCATAGAGATGAGTTGGCCGATCATGTGTCGGCGGTGTTGAGTCGGCAGCGTTTGTCGTCCTGCAAACTGTTGACTGGACTATCGGTTGCGTTCTTCAGGGAACCCAACCCAACTTAGAGTGTAACAGTGGGGAGGGAAGTAATGTTTAGGGCATGTAATATTGATAGTAAAGTTATATGTTGATGTTTTCAGAATAGATGCAGAGAATTATTGTAAGTTGCCAGACTATTTATTTTCTGAGCGGCACAGATCGTAACCGAGAAAATTTAAGTTAAAAAGTTATATTTATGCAAGGCAATGGTCCTTTATCATCTGCAAAGTTGAATATTGCGAAGAAAATATTTGAAAAGGCTGATGTCGTTACTTCAAACATAAAGAAAAGATGTAGAATATTAAAAAGATTGTTTAGAGACAACAAACAAATGCCACCTGTAAGTAAACGAAACAAAAAGTAACTGTTTCCTCAACGTTAATTCATAGCATAGAGATTGAATTAGAGTTTAGATCCGCCATGAGTTAACCAGCATGAGTTAACCAGCATTATTTAGAAGGAGACAACAGTGGAGTATGTTTTGGAGTTAGTTTGGAAAGCAGTGAAATTATAGTTCAGCGGAAAGTTGATGATGGATGCAGAGATTTCTGTAAGTTCTTGCACAAAATTTTTATTTGGCCATAATCAAAAACATGAAGCTAAAAGGAAGTGATGGCCACTCACATTCTGCAAACCGATCCATTGTCAAAATGTTTCAGATACATCAAATTAATGGCATGGACTGTATCCTCGACCCATCATCAAAATAGATGTATAGAGGAATAACTGGAAAAAATATTCAAGCATATATTTCTTGGGAGTAACAAAATCTGTACAATGTTAAATTTGAAACAACAGAAAAGTTAACAAAATCAATCAATGAAAAACTAATGAAGGATCAGTGATACACGCTCGGGTGATCATGTATCTTTCGATACATAACTGACGAGGTAGATTTTTTCCCGCAGTAGATTGCCATTTCTTTCTGCGGTAGACCAGTTTTATCCAAGGGTATAGAACTCGGTCTGCCCTGCTCTTTTACCTATAGCTGGGGGGGGGGGAGAAGAAGAGGATTCATACTTTTTCCCACGGGTATTAGCACGTAAATGAATATAATGGATTCGACTGGAATTCGAATTCCAATGAACGATACCACAATGTTAAAGAGCTAATATTACCCTGTAAAATAATAAAAAGACACTCCCAAATAAACTATTTTCAATAAGATGTGATGAGTTGAACCCACAATATATATATATAATGAAAATTTCTCGGACATTCAGGCCGGTAAATGTTATTTAATACCGTTTATTATAAAACAGAGCATTTGCTTAAATTCTTGTATCTATAAAAAGAACGTTAAACATATTATAAATGTTTTTAAATAAATTGTCGGACTATGTCCAATTCAAAAATATATGACGTCATTTGTTTACATTTGATACGCTAGAGCAGATATGAATAGAAGAGATTCATGGAAGATTTAAGTTTAAAGATAGTAAAATCGACCTTGCTAACCAGACGCTGCTCTGTGGCCGAAAGGTTAAGGCACATCACGCGAAATGATGGTTCCGTATAGGATACAGGTTCGATTCCTGTCGGAGAGCGAAAATTTTCTATGAAAATTTCTCGGACATTCAGGCCGGTAAATGTTATTTAATACTGTTTATTATAAAACAGAGCATTTGCTTAAATACTTGTATCTATAAAAAGAACGTTAAACATATTATAAATGTCTTTAAATAAATTGTCGGACTATGTCCAATTCAAATATATATATATATATATATATATTAATCGATTTTCCCTACAAGCAAGGCAGTAAAGCGACTAAGACACAAGAGGTTACTGGTTGTGAAAGAATTAAAACAGGAATTTTAATTAATAAGGAGAAAGAACAAAAGAAGATTAATCAGGAGGACAGTAAAATGCGATTGACATTGCATTTAAATTTTTCAAGATTAAAGTTGGCTGGAAAGCATAAAACCGGAAGAGAGTTCCACAAGTGAGAAGTGTGAGAAATGAAACTGTTAGCATAGAACTTACGGTTACGTCTAGCAAACTCAACTGTATATTGCTGAAACCTAGTCGCAAATCTAGTACTGCGCTTAAATTCATAAAGTCTAGATACCCTGGCGAAAAGCTCATCCAAACAGTTGACATGGAAGTATTTATAGATAAGACACAGGGAGGCAACTTTACGGTAGTTGGACAGTGATTGCCGCCGAGACGCCAGATCAGGACCAATAATATTGCTGATTATTCTTTGTTTTGGCTCAGAAGTTAATCCCCTTTATTCCATCCCTATTAAGATTCGATGACTGACGTAAGGATTACTTTCACACAACCTGTGGCTAGACACTTGAGGCTGTATTCTACAATACTGTTCTCTTTATCAACTGTGGTTTTGGTGGGATTAAATATTCATTCCCACCAGAAGTGAATTGATAATGTCGTACGCGTGAGCGATTACTGAACACCAAAGCATCTCATGTATGGCCAGTTCCAAGGAGGATCATGTGATATTGACAGACCTTTTCTCCACTTCAAGATCAAATTCAAAAGCAGCTTCTATGAATATTCATATTTCTTCTTCTTTCGAGAAGCTAGTTACTAATTGCACTGAATGGAGAGCCATATTAAGAACTTTGAGAAATCACATATTGACCTTCTTCATGAGTTAAGATCAAAAGCTTGTTCAAATCTTCCCGCATGCCCTTCTTAAAATCAAGCAACTTGCAGCACATAAAAGTTGGTCTTCAAATCAGCATTTGGCTTAATAAGTATAAACACAAATACTGAATTCGCTCTTGGTCCATCACATTTTAGAGAAAGGAATTCGCTTAAGGCGCTATTCAACCGTGCCTGATCATCAGTCGGTCTATAACACGTCGGATCTAACGACGGTCCCCTCTGCCCAGGTTGTAACCCTGCCAGAGGGCGCATATTTTTCTCTAATAAGATTTCTCTAATATTCAAGACGGTAGACGAAAATAAATCAATATACTCTTTAATGAGTAAACGGGGCGTCTACTCAAATACGAGTATCCACTAAAAATAAAGTAAAAACAAATTTGTTACGTTCATTTTACAAAATAATTTTGAGAAATGTGTGGATTTCCTCCTTATGATGGAAAAAGAAGAACGCAGTCTTGGAGACTATAATGATTTTTATTGCTGGGTAGTTGGATTTCTTGGATGTAAATGGCTAAAATAATCTTTAGTCTTTATTTGTCTATTGGATTTATGGATTATTTTTTGTGTTATTTGTAAGAAGCTGTCTAACGTTCTTGTGGTCTTTGTTAATGTGCTAAGAAATGCTATTCTCCAAAGTATATCAAAAAACAACATGAAGGATACACGATACCATTGTAAATAATCGAAAATACTTTTGACATTAGGATTACCCGATTCAATTAAAAATATTAAATTACTGAGAAGGTTAAGACTTCTCCATTTGTCAACTGTTAAAAGTTAGTAAATTCTTATTTAAAACTTTGTTAATGTCTCCAATTTTATCATGGCGTCATTTAATGTTAAAAGAATTGTTAATAACCTAAATATTATGGAAATGGTTCTGTCATTTATACTAAATAGAAGAATAACACCTATAAATATTAGAGGAACAAACATATATATATATATATATATATATATATCGTTATCTCATATATATGTATATAATTCTCAAAATATGTGTGTGTGTGTGTGTATGTGTTTGTGTGTGTGTGTGTGTGTGTGTGTGTGTGTGTGTGTGTGTGTGTGTGTGTGTGTGATCGGATGTTGTTTATTTATTTCCACAGTTTTCATCCGATTTCGATGAAATTCTTTTGTTTGATAGATAATTCTTCAGTGCCGGTTTTGAGTCCAAATAGTTGGCGACAATGGGTCTCCATTACGTCCTGTCTATTATAAATCTCTTTTACTATTTACTATCTGTTCTTGGATATATATCTATCATAAAAACTCTAATAAAAAAAAGTTTAAATTATTACAATAATATTATTTATTATTATACAGACCTCTTTTCAGGGCCACCCCCCATTTAAATTCTTAGCCCCCGCCCATTTGCGGATGTGCCTCAGTTGCACCCAAATGTTGTTATCAATATTGCTTTTCTGGTGGGCTGACTTTAAACTTAAACTGCAAGAAATTACAGGGTGGTTTTCAACTGTGAAGAATTCTTAAAAGTCTTGTTTCTTTGTCCAAAGGTCTCTCTCTTCATATATATATATATATATATATATATATATATATATATATATATATATATATATATATATATATATATATATATATAATACCAGTTTGTGACTGTTGGGATAATTCCAAGGAAGAAATTAATCCAAAGAGAGCTCAATGTAAAATACAGAGCATTATAATAATAAATCAAGAAAAAACTTTAAAGATCCATTTTAGTTATAATTTATTTCGTGAACATTGTTATATTCATCTCTTCAGACCGAAAGTTCTTAATAAATGGAAATAATTTCTCCAGACTGATATACTAGATTAAAAGGAGGAAGGGAAAGCAAGAGAGAAGAGAAGAAAGGGGGAAAGAAAGAAAAATAACAGATTTTCGAACATAAAATTCTTTTATGAATATAAGAATATTCACGAAATAAATTATAACCGAAATGGATCTTTAAAGTTTTTTCATGATTATATATATATATATATATATATATATATATATATATATATATATATATATGAGAAAGAGATAACGATATATTTTTTATATTCCAGGAAAAATATTAGGGAAAATGTATAACATGTACGCGTTCAACGCACCATCATAACACATTTAGTCCGATGAAGTCCTAAAGAACGGAACGCGTCACAAGAAAACTTTTTTCCACTTTGTCATCCATTTTTCTGCAATATATATGCATGTGTGTGCATATAACTTAACGGCGTCAGACACAGATGTATGAATGGATACACAACGATCTCTTAATATGTAGGTTTGTTTGATTAAAATTCCACAAATAGTTGGTAATTAGGTTAATGATAATTAGAAGAATTATTCGCGACGTAGGTGGGTGAAAACAAGTTTATCGTTTAATTACACAATGAGCTCGTTTCCACACACCTACGTGTCTCCCGGATTATTGCAAAGTCTTCAGATAAGAAAACATTCTTCTTCACTTTCACGAATACAAGCCAGATACACAACATCACTGTAGACACAACAAACATTGGCCCAAGGACAAAAAGGAGTGGACAGACTATGTACAGAAACTTAGAGAGAGAAAGTGTGTGTGTGTGTGTGTGTGTAAGAGAGAGAGAGAGAGAGAGAGAGAGAGAGAGAAAGAGTAAGTTATATATATATATATATATATATATGTGTGTGTGTGTGTGTTTATTGTCATTCATTCCTGTAGTTCACTGCTACTAACAAGCAGGTTTTTTTTATTCTCCTGATGATGGCCATGCTGGCCGAAAATAGTCAAAGAACTTAATTGAAACAATAAAACAAAAAAATATTAATATACAACCCAGTAGGTCTGAATTTTTTTTATTTTTTAATATATTTTATTGTTCAAAACACAGACACACACACACACACACACACACACACACACACACACATACATATATATATATATATATATATAAATATATATATATATAAACATATATATTGTTCAAAACAATATATATATACATATATATATATAGAGAGAGAGAGAATGAGAGAGAGAGAAAGAGAGAGAGAAAGAGAGAGAGAAAATTGCTTCTTTCTTTTGAGTTGGTTGCTTGACAAACGAATTTCTTCGTTCTTCCGTTTGTTTTCTTTTCTTTTCCCTTGTTTCTTCTTTTTATCTTTGTTTCTTTCTATCTTTTTTCTTCATTATCGCTTTCTTTGTTTCTTTTCTTTTCTTTATTTCGCTGTCTTTTTATTTATCTTTTCCTTTCTTTTTTTCTTTCTTTCTATATCGTTCATTATCTTCTTTCTTTTTAAAATCTTCACTCGTTCACTTAGTATCCTTCAATACTTTATTCTATATCTTGTCTTATTTTATTACGACACTACCCATTATGCCTGTTTTAACTGTTCCAGTTGAGTTCGCTTCTGTGTGTAGAATATTCAGTTTTCTGACACAGATTCTGACCCGAAGAGCTTGTCATGTCTTGATGTCATTTTTCCAAAAATTTCACATCTTATTTCCGGGTTTTAGAAGACAGTTTTTTTATTACTTTGCCTGAATATAAATCCAACTGCTTTTTATCTGCTGCTTTCGCAAATTTTTTGTCTAGTAAAAAAAAGTATCACTTCCTTTGCATTGCAAAAAAAAAAAAAATGTCTGAATCTCACCGATTTCTCTCCAAATTTATTTTCCATTCAGAAATTATTTTTTACAGTATTTAAAATACTTTTTCTTCTGAGTTCAAGGGGTATAGAGAAATAAAATGAAAGAAAGAAATGAATGAGAACAGAAGCAATTCTGTCATTTCCAAAAACGAAAAACAGATCCATTTCACAAGTTCTTTAACAATGCATGAATAATAGCGTGTGTGAATCATGAAGTTGTGTTGTCATATCCTGCTATGGCAACAGAAAATGACAATGACTGAAATTAAGTAGTGCAATAGAGGAACCTTGAACAGTGCAGAAGAGTATTGAAGGTTAACAAAAGACATCAGCAACATGATCGCGTAAAGATCTCAACAAGATTTGTCGTAATATTTAAAAACATAAAACTGTTTCTTTACTTGTCAAATTAGAGTTTTGAGAGATCGAATGTTTTTTCATCTCTGTTACTTCAGGACATAGGCGATTATGGTTCTCCATTGTTTTTCCTTAATTATCTGTGAATTCTACGAAAATATAGTGTAGTGGTTTCCCGTTAAATTCTCTATTGTTAGGACTCCAGAGTGTTCCTTCTCTTAGACTCGTTGCCACACAAAACTAGAGAGTCCAACCTACTTTGCAACATATCCAATAGCTGCGCTTGGGGGTGGGGTGGAAGGAACGGATTCAAGAGCATTTGTGTGAAAGCGAACGAAATAGACGAATTCAAAATTGGAACTCAGCTCATTTTCTGCGCCGATATCCGTTACACTACCTGCACACCCTAATAACGAAATACTTTTAAAATAATAATAATCAGTTAATTTGTCTGTTCCTCGCTCTGTTGGTCTCTGTAACCAGCGCCTGACCTGTTTCACTAGTTCATCTCACTCTTGAGAACTACTTCGATCCCTACCAGTTGCTTCATAAACAAAAACAAAAAAAACAACACCTTTTTTTCAACCAGAATAAGGCGAGTTTAACAAATATCTATCGATTTATTTTACTACACGCCAATCAGCTCTTTTATTTGTATTGATTCCCTGATACGACTGAAGTGACCTAACGATTATCAGCTCCGAAAATAGCAACTGGAGAACTGAGTTAGTATTCCGAGAGCGACTGTTGATATCACTTTCAAACCAAGCCAATTTTAGAAAGCATAAATCCATTTTTTCCTACTGTCTATCCATTCGCTACTCAGCTTGGCCACAGTTTTGCAACGAGTACGTCACATTGGCAGGCAATTTGCTGAGTAAGAAATTCTTATAATTTAATTTCTTATTAATTCTCATTTAATACTAGTACCATGTAACATAATTATACCCACTGTCCGTTATATGGAGAATAAATGCCCACTGCCAATTAGATCCCTTCCAATGAAAAGGCGATGAAAAGGCAAAATGTTAAAGACTGATAGCCCAATTCAACAAGGTCACCAATTGACCTTTTTTTAATCGGCATCATTCTATGCAGGCATTAAAGCCACTAAGACACAAGGGGTTACAGGGTGTGGAATAATTAGGAACAGAACAATAATCATGAGCGGGAAGAGGAAAGAATAATCAGAAGGACAGTAGATAGCGATTGACATTGAATTTAATTTTTTGCAGATTAAAGTTGGCTGGAAAGCACGGAGGCGAAGGGAGTTCCACAAGCAAGAAGTACGAAAAAAGGAAATTTTAGCATAGAATTTACGGTTACATCTAGCCAGCTCAACTGTAAATTGATAAGATCTAGACGCCAGTCTATCACTGTGCTTAAATTCAAAGAGTCTAGGTAGCAAAGTTACGAACTCACCCGAACAATTATCAGGGGAAAAAAAGAGGTAACCTTACGGCGGTGGGAAAGTGACTGAAGCCGAACTGCCAGATCAGAACCAATAATATTGCTGATTCTTCTTTGGACTTTATCAAGGAGCTCAAGGTAATGAGCAGCGCCACTGGGCAAATGTAGCAGCAATATTCTAAGCATGTACGAATGGTAGACTTATAGATATTTAAGATAGATTCTGCTTATGAATTAAGAATAATTGAATAATTTGAAATTAATTGTATTATCCGTAACTTTTTTTTCATATGGATGATGTAAATAATCATTAAGATATTGAGTAAGACATCCCTGTTTGTTAAGTAATTATTGAATGTTTCTACTCGTAATTTTTGTTTCGTTTTGAATTGGTTGTACTTAATGTTTGTTATGCTTGTATATATCGATTTGTGTCTTGTTCCGAGTTACTCAGATATCTGCATGTTGGGTTGCAAGCTTGCGCACGTGTGTGTAAATTAGTTGACTTTAAACACACACACACGCAAAGAAATCACATGTAGAACATAAATACATTATATAAAACATCAACCAGCTGTAGATTTAAATATCTTACAAGCGTTTTAACATTAGGTGGCAAATGCGAGACCGAGCTCCGAACATAAGAACGAGGCATTCGAAAAATTAAGAAGATCCTGAGAAAGTGAAAGAATTCGTTAGAAAAATGCGCACATGAACATTTTTGGCCAGTCCAAGATGAATTTAGATGACTACTACTACACACAAAAGACTATAGTTAAAAGATTTAATATAGGAAGAAAAAAATTATTTCTTTAAAATGATATATAGAAATAACCATTATTTGCTTGATGAAAATCACAAGACCCGAAACATGTGTAGCAAAATATATAGAATAAAGTAGATATTAAAAAAATATAATCGAAAATGTGGCTTTTTCTCTCATTAAAATATACACTTTTCTCTCGTTGGAGGAACAATAATATCTACCATATATATATATATATATATATATATATATATATATATATATATATATATATATATATATATATATATATATGTATGTGTGTGTGTGTGTGTGTGTGTGTGTGTGTGTGTGTGTGTGTGTGTATTAGGGTTATGACATTTTTTTAACTATATGTTCCTGTGTATTTAGACCTGTAACATAACATACAAACTTACAAATAAACAAAAATGAATTTTAAACTTACAGAAGCTTTATTTTTCAATTTGCTAAAGATGTAATTAGATAGTATGAATGTATTTTTAACGTAATTAAAAGTTTATAGCTATAGTATAACATCCAAAATAACAGTAAAAAAAAGTTCTAGATTAAGTTCTAGAAGGCTCCAGAAAGTTTTAGTACTAGTATATTTATATACGATTTTAGAAATTTCGTGTTAAGCTGACATATTTGAAAAAATAAACTGAATTAAATCCTTTTTTATTATATATTAACAGAAGGTCATCGAATTATGATACAGGAAATCAATTATTTTACAAAAACTCTAAAAGTCATAACCCTAATATATATATATATATATATATATATATATATATATATATATATATATATA